>JBBBDQ010029702.1:0-5000 GCA_037127315.1 Ascarosepion bandense | reverse complement strand
GTAACCTTTTCCATTATATACGACGGGTATCAAGTTTTAGATCTAGAGATGTCAAATATACTCACAATTTCAGAAATGTCATGGACACACCCATGCTTGGTTTGACCTACACATCAGTTTGCAAGCCATAAGAATTTGACAAGCCGTTAAAGAAATAAACACATGACACACTTTGAATTAATGAGATCTCAACGTTTCTTTTTTAAACACTAACCAGGAATCTGACTACAGTTGTTATAACATATATCCGATATTTGAATGACGTGAAAGCAAGTTGGTGCTACCCTCCATCACCTTTAAATACTACTTTTGGCACGTCATTGTATAATAAAACAGATTTGTGACAACCAAAATATACAAACTAAATTTGGCTAGAAAGATTTAATTTATTGCTATTGAATAGCTGCGCACTCCATCTTACTTATGTAAATTCGGTGACGGATATTTTTAAATATGCGGAATTATTTATTTTCTTATAGCCTTCATAGTTTCTAAAGAATAAAACCTAATGACGCTGTAAACTCGACAAATCAAAACGAAAAAATAAATAAATAAAACGAACAGTGAACAATGCCATGAAATGTGCAAGCTATGACCAAAAACAAAAAAAAAATGGCAATTTTTCCCACTCAAGGAAAAAGAATATAATTACAAAACAGAAGAAAGCCGAAATAAATGTAGAAAATGGCGCCGTGAAATTCAAAATGGCGGTACTTTTGTCGTTTTCGCTCGGAGATCGATGGATTCGGGCAGCGTGTGCCATCAACATGGCAGCCCACGCTGCACGCCTAAATTGATAGCATAAGTCCCAAAACAAAATGAGAGAAGACATATCCAACCCTGACTACGACCTCTTTCTGGAAAGAAAAGAAATATATTAGAGGAACGATCAAATGACACATACAAATAGCGCTCCGTCGTTTATCACCGATATTAACATTATAACTCTTCGTATTACTAATAATTCTATGCTTACTTTTTTGTCCTTTATCTTCTCTTTCGTTTTTATAGTTTCTCTTACTAGTTCCTTTTCTCAACGTCTGTTGTTCTCAGTTTTTTACTTCCTCCACATTTCTCTATAATTCTTATAAGACTTATTATAATATAGAAAAATATAACTTTATTTACGTACATCTGCGAAGCAGCGAGAGACTTAAAACAAAAAGTGACGGTATGTGCATCTCTGGGAGATGCTGCATAACACCTTAAACACATTTTATCGTAATACATCAAATGCCAATTTTATCCGAAGAGAGAAAGATACGCTAAGAAAAAGAAAATATTGAAAATATGCTGACTTCACAATTCCGTCTTCGATAAATCTCAAACCAGGATCATGCATATCATAAAGAAACAACACGAGTAAACGATGAAATTTTGAAGAGGATGCAAACAATGAGGCAACTAATAGTTAACATAAAAAGACAGTTGCAGTTCTTGGAACATGTAATAAGGGAAGAGGGCTTAGAGAATCTGATACTCACAAGTCAAATAGAGAGAAATAGAGACAGGGGAAAGCAACGTGTAAGATACTTGATGCGCTTGAACAAATTCATGGCAGATTGGAGTTTGGGTACGTAACAGGTAAAATAGTGCTTAGAAAGATGTGGAAGATATATTTAAATTCTAATAAATGTTAGTTAATTTATGTTCATATAGTCAGTCAGTTAAGTGCCATACGTGATACACGCTTGGGCGATCATGTCTCGAAAAAGACATGACTGACTGGGCAGAAGATTATCCCACAGTAGATTGCCATTGATTTCTGTGGTAGACTGGTTGCCGACCAAGCCTATAGAACCCAATCTGTCCTGTTATTTAACCCATAACTGGAAGGAGGAGACGGATTAATACCTTTCCCAAGGGTATTTGCGCGTAAGTGAATGCAAGGAATTCAACTGGAATTCGAACTCGGCTCTCCGATTTCTCGTTCCGAGCCTATATCCACTGCGCCACAACGCACATTTCATATGGTAAATATGAAATGTTTTTTTCCTGTTTTTTGTTTGTTTGTTTGTTTGTTTGTTTGTTTGTTTTATGTTTTTTTGGGGTTTTTTTTTTTTTGCTTTTGCATGGCATCTTGTATCTTAACCGGATTCAATGCATAACTTTTCAAACATTTTAGACAGAAAGTATCAATGAGTTAAAGGAAAATTCTTCTGTCCTCTTGAAGTTACATCCGGAATGGTAACATGACTTCTCGTGGCTATTACGATGTAAATCTCATGATTTCTTTTATTATACAAGATTTGACAGCGAATCCAAACCCACAGTAACTGAAACCACTAAGAGGCGAACACTGTACCAAATTTAAATACAGAACAATAGCCAAAATATTTGCGTGTTCATTTGCGACAAAGAAAAAGCAAATGTACAATATTTTACAAGTGTACAATAATCCCGAGGTGAATAACAATGGCACCCGACCAGATGTGGCAGCAGTATTCAATACTCGGACGGATGGGATATATATCAGGAATTAAGATAAGGTTAACGATGGACGTTGTGTTTATTTCTTAAGTTAACTTGAATGAAACAATTTGGGAGAGAATTCTACCAGCGAAAAGAGCGAGAGAAGAAAACCTGAGCATAGAACTTGCGGTTATATCTAGCTATTCTAACTAGAAAACGATGGGGCAATGACAAAAATCCAGTTCTTTTTTTCTATGTACCATGTTCATTCAGGGCGAAGAGATTATGGTCCTCCACATCTTCTTATCTTTTGTAGCTTTTAATATATTTTCTCTTGTTAATTATCTTAAACTCTGCTCTGCAATCCATTTGCTTAAGCCCATCAAGTATGTCACACGCTGGCCCTCTTTCGCTTTATTCGACCTGTGAGTATCAGAAGCCCTTTTTAATCATTACGTATCCAAGAAACTTCCATTGTCTCTTCCTGATGTTAAGTATGTTTCTGTTTCTATTCTCACCAAAACCTCGTGGTTGCCCACATGTATGGCCCATAGTATTCTCAGCATCCTTCTGTAGAGCATTTTTTCTGTTGCTTCGAGTCTCTTCTTCATCTTAGACGAGATTATCTAGCATTCGCAGCCCTACATGATGACAGTTATTATGTAACATTTCAGTACTCTTTTTTGTTTCCAACACACTTTTCTAGTTTCTTAATACTTAGCTTTTGGAATGCGTCTTTCGCCATCTCAATACGGCTTTGAATCAGAGTATCGCACTTTCATTTCTCTATGAGAACACTTCCAAGGTTTTTAAATTTTTTCACCTGCTGAATACTATCTCCGAGATGAAATTGAAATTTTGGTCTCCCCTTTTTGCCGATGACCATCCATTCAGTATTCTTGTAGTTTATGACTAGTCCTTTCTTCTCACTTTCCTTAGCTATATTCTGCAAGAGTTTTTGTAGTTTCCTTTCTCTGTCTATGTTTAGCACTGTGTCTTTTGTGACCGCCAATGATAAATCCTGAAAAGTTTCCTAGTTCTCTCAGAATAACCTGGCTGTATAGGTTGAATAAATCCGGCGAGAAGACATATCCTTGTCTTAAAACTCTTTCTATTTTTTATATCTGCGGAACTCATTTGCTTTCAGTATGCAAGCGTCAGCCTACTGGTATAGATTCTTGATTATTCGAATATATTTCATGAATATGTGAAAATTGCTATGAAGGTTTAACATATATTTGTGACGTACTTTTATAATAAACAACAGAAAAAAACAATCACTTTCTGGTCGTTGGATCTGATGAGACAAATTGGTTTACTCTTTCCTCAGAAAATCAAGATCATTTCCCTAACACTGCGATAGTCACATCGGATTTCTGAAAATCGATAATCCCCTATGGTGTTGACACACGTCAATACAAAAATGTTTATAGAGTTAAAATTTTAAAAATATTTTGTCGTATTCTGAAAAAATAAAAGGCAATATCCGTTCTTCTTCTTCTTCTTCTTCTTCATGTTCTTGTTCTTGTTCTTGTTCTTCTTTATCTATGTGCCGTGTCCCTTCAGGACGTAGGCAATCATCGCCTTTACTATCTCTCTATCTCTAGTAGCTCTTTCTCCTTTTAACCCTCCTAAATCCTGCTCTGCATCCATTTGCTCAAGCTCGTCAAGTATGTTACGCTTTGTTTTCCTCGAAGTCTCTTTCCCACTATCTTACCTGTGAATATCAGATTCTCTAAGCCCTTCTTCCTCATTACATGTCTCAGAAACTTAAGATGTTTTTCCTGATGTTAAGTATTAGTTTTTATTTCGTTTTCAGTCACTCCAATACCTCGTCGTTTATCACATGTTTGGTTAAACCTAAACACATTTCTGTTGCTTCAAGTCTTCCCGTCATCTTTGGTGAGATATCCGTTACATTAAAAACCGAAAATATAATAATTCATTAACATTGAAATTATAATAAATTTATTGCATAAACATATGTTGAAGGTGAAAGACGCCAATAAAATAATAGAAATGTTTTATTCCCCAAAATTGTATGTTTGCCTGGCCACTCGCATCTAAGAATGCCTGTCTATTAGGGCGGCTAACTAATCTTCCTTGCAGACACCTGCTCAGGCACGTCAGTGTTTGTTAAACATCCACAAAGCCAACCTGTGGTTTATACTGCACATATACTGAGCGGCACTTAGTTACAGTTTCTGGGAGATATTAGATTCTCTTTCGCGAACAACTGTCCGAACAAGGCCAGGGTGCGATGACTTATGACTTCGTACTCGCAAAACCATTGACGGCTCCCAAAATTTCTACGTAAGGCTTGGGTTAATCCGTGGTAAGGTTTCCAGGCACTTTTCAAGGATGCGGCGCGCTAAGATCGCCCCCCTCCAGACTGATAACATCAAGAAGTTACCTTCTTGACAAATCTACAATGGTGAGATTTGAACCCGGGCTTCATGGAGAAAAAAGCGCACCATATCCTCAAAAACAGTCACAATATATATTCCATGAATAGAACAATATTACATTATGTAAACTCATAATTACACAACTGAAATATATATAATATGATTTAAGGACACCCTTTG
>JBBBDQ010029698.1:32500-261652 GCA_037127315.1 Ascarosepion bandense | reverse complement strand
GTTTTTCTTTTTAAGAACGCTCGTTTAACGGTGTTTTATTTGAACGTTCAGGTGGCAGGGAATTTATGAATGTTCATTGTTTAAATTCAAACGAATTATGACGCTTTCATCCATGTTTGTATGAACCTATGAGGTATTTCTTAGTGTGGATACATTTTGTCATAATTTCTGTTCTTTCATTTAACAGTTCGTCTTTATTTGGATATGTCCACTCGTGGTGGAAACCAAGGTAGCGAAATAACTCGTTTATAAATTATATATATATATATATATATATATATATATATATATATATAAAGAAAACGTTAATAAGAAAGCGAAAAGGACAGCCTTGTACTAAATGGACACGTCACATCAAAGACGATAAAACTAAGCGAGAAAAATTTAAAAAGAAAAATGATAAAATTCGGTTAAAAGCAGGTTGACATCTTGACCCTTAGGGAGGAAAAAGAAGAATGAAGAAAAGAAAGGTAAGAAATAAAAAAAGAGGAATAAAAAGAAACAGTTACTTAGTATGTATTCTTTGGGGCCGAATTCCAAAATGAATGCTCCCTCTGATTATTTAAAAGAAACACACATATAAATTTTATATCTTCTTACATACATAAACGGCAATCCGAAGGTTTTTGTATTTAATTATAAATCATCTGTACAACAAACATCAAAAATGTCTGATGAAGAGAATCTATCTCGAAACATGGAAGTTTCCGTGTCGCAATGTACAATTAATTAATATATATATATATATTAAGCTCTATAATATTTATTATATTGAGCACTGTTCATAATAAAATAAATGCCGGGGCACCGAAAATAATAAATGGATTTATATATATATATATATATATATATATATATATATATATATATAATAATAATATGACTGACTCTGTACGTATCTAGATCCTAAAATTTTACAAAAGCAAACTTTGAGGACCACAAATAACCGGCAGAATCTAACTCCGTTACTGTCCGTCGCTATAAAGCGTTGGACAAGAGTGGGGAAAAAAAGAAAACCGCGGAGTACCGACAATACATACCGTACCTCGCAGCAAAGAAAAAAAAACCCTCAAACGGAACCAACCACAAAGAAAGAAAAGTGCTCGATACTAACTAACCAAATCGAATTAACAAAGAGGAAGTAACGTAGAGCAAAAACACACGTGAAAAAATCACAAGATCGCCAAGACCTACCGCGGTTTCGCACAACGGATCGCACAACGGCTCGTCGAATTTTTTTTTTCCCCCGAACCTCCCCTTCCCCAGTTGGGTATGCTGGTTGGTTAGTCTTTGCTCGATGTGTCTATTTATTTGGTTAATCCTTGGTCTGCCGTTGCCCTGACGAGCCGTTGTGCGAAACCGCGGTAGGTCTTGGCGATCTTGTGATTTTTTCACGTGTGATTTTTTCACGTATATATATATATATATATATATATATATATATATATATATAAATCCATGTGAAAAGGATTCAAAGATTTATTATTTTATATAATATAAACTTTTTTAAATACAATAATTTTTTTTTTATGTAAAACAAATTTACAAGCATTATTAAAGATCGGTTTACGTTTACAAACATAATTTTTTTTTAAAAATCTGTCGCTTTCAACGTCAGTCAGTCAGTTTAGGTGCCATACGTGATACACGCTTGGGCGATCATGTCTCTAAAGAGACATGACTAACTGAGCAGAAGATAATCCCGCAGTAGGTTGCCATTGCTTTCTGCGGTAGACTGGTTGCCGACCAAGGCTATAGAACCCAATCTGTCCTGCTATTTAACCCATAACTGGAAGGAAGAGACGGATTAATACCTTTCCCAAGGGCATTTGCGCGTAAGTAAATACAATGGATTCAGCTGGAATTCGAACTCGGCTCCCCGGTTTCTCGTTCCGAGCCGATATCCACTGTACCACAAATGTAAAAACAAAAACTCTCTCCACAAACAAGTCACGTGATGTAAACAAACGCGTCACGTGATGTAAACAAACTCTTCATTGACGCTCTCGCGAAATCTCGCGAAATACGTTACTAATTCAAATTTTAAAATCATTTGTTTATATATATCAAGTTGAATACCCGAAGAAGAGGCGACCCAAACACATGGTGAGCTTCGAAACGCGAAAATTTTGTGTAGTGATACTATGAATTTATAAACATTTGTAACAACTATTACAATATAACGCTCTACGTTTGTATCGAGCACTCTTTATAAAAGTAAATGCATGAACAACAGGTTAAAAAAACTATGAGTTCTACGACTTGTTTACAATATATATATATAATTTATAAAATATTTTAGATTATTACAATGGGTAATACATATTTCACTGCGTCCTGATGTTATTATCGCGGCTCGTCAGACCCAAATATTACAACAGTTGGTCCTCAAAAACCCTTGCGGATTATGAATATATACCTTTCCCATGAATATATACCTTCCTCTCAAAATTAGATCTTGGGGTTTAGTTCCTTGTTTAAATGTTATTGATAATCAGTGTGTAGATAATCACCCTGTCCATAGCTTTCTGTTTTCTTTAATATTTTTATACTCTTCACTATTCTGCTTTATGGGTGTGCGATGTCGTGCAGTGAATAGCGACTCGGAGCGATAAATCAGGGTGCCTATTTCAAATTCTAGTTGAATTCCTTGTATTCACTTGCGCACAAATACACTTGGGCAAGGTATTAATCCGTCTCCTTCCTCTAGTTATGGGTTAAATAATAGGACAGATTGGGTTCTATAGCCATGGCTGGCAACCGATCTACCGTAGAAAGCAATGACAACCCACTGCAGGATAATCTTCTGCCCAGTCAGTCATGTATCTTTCGAGACATGATCGCCCAAGCGCTTAAATGACTGATTGAATATAATAGTTGAAAACATGATTAAGGGTTTTATTGGGCATAAAGTTGGGGATCAGTTTTATATTGTTATGAAGTAATAAACTGATCCCCCTCTAATACCTACTTATTAATATAATACACTTCTTCCCCTTCTAGGTATGAGTCAAATAGCAGAACAGATTAGGTTCTATAGCCTTGGCTGGCAACCAGTTTACCGCAGAAACCAATGACAACCTACAGCGGGATAATCTTCTGCCCAGTCAACCATGTCTCTTTCGAGACATGATCGCCAAAAGCGTGTATCACGTATGGCACTTAACTGAATGATTCTGCTTCATATTAGGAAAGATCACGAAATGTGAAGACATACAGGAAAAGCCAAAGAAGCATATACAAAGCAACATGGCCACAAATTGAGGGATCCGTTTATGTATTGATTATAATATAGAATTGATCCCCCATTTTATACCCACATTATAATTCCTTATAAACAGTTGGTATATATCTTCTTCTATATGCACTGTCTCTTCAGGATGTAGGCGATCATGGCTTTCCACGTCTCCCTATCCCTGGTGGCTCTTAGCACACCTTCTCCTGTACCACCACGCAACCGCCGTTCTGTCATCCACTAGCTCAAGCCCATAAATCTAGAATATAAATGTATAGAAACTAGCATGGCCACAAATTGAGGGATCCGTTTATGTATTAATTATAATATAGAATTGATCCCCCATTTTATATCCACATTATAATTCCTTATAAACAGTTGGTATATATCTTCTTCTATATGCACTGTCTCTTCAGGATGTAGGCGATCATGGCTTTCCACGTCTCCCTATCCCTGGTGGCTCGTAGCACGTTTTCTGCACTAACATCTCGCAGCCCCCGTTCTTTCATCAACCTGCTCACGTACTTCAAATATGTTATCCACTGCTTTCCTTTGTCTCTTTTTTTGTCTCTATCTGGACTGTTAGTATCAGGTTCTCCAAGCCCTCCTTCCTCATTGCATTACCTATTAATTTCAGTTATCTCTTCTTGATGTTCAATATAAATTTGCGTTTCGTTTCCATTCTTTCCAACACCTCATCATTGCTCAAAGGTTCGGTCCATAATATCCTCAGCCTCTCTCTGTAGAACCACATTTCAGTTGCTTCAAGGTTTTTCTTCATCTTTGAGGATATCGTCCAAAATTCACTGCCATATTAAAGAACTAACATCATATAGCATTCTAGTACTCACTTCTTTGTTTCTAGTGAAAGTTTTCAGTGTCTTTACGCAGCTTCTGGAACGCGTCATTCGCCAAGTCAATTCGGCTTCGGATGTCTTGGTTGCATTTTCAATCTTCTATTAGAACATTTCTTAGATATTTAAATTTTTGTACCTGCTTGATTTTATTCTCCCCCATCTGAATTTGTCATTTTGGGCTGCTTTTTTTGCTGATGATCATGCATTCGGTTTTCTTGCAGTTTATGTGTAGTCATTTCTTGTCACTCTCTTCAGGTACCTTCTGTAGGAGGTCTTGTAGTTTTCTTTCTGTGTCTGCTATCAGCACTGTATCATCTGCATAACCTATGTTGTTTCATTTGTGGCCTCCGATTACGAATCCTGGCATAACTTCTAGGGCCCTCAGAATAGTCTCGCTGTCAGTCAGTTAAGTGCCATACGTGAAACACGCTTGGGCGATCCTGTCTCGAAAGAGACATGACTGCCTGGGCAGAAGATTATCCCGCAGTAGGTTGCCATTGTTTTCTGCGGTAGACTGGTTGCCAGCCAAGACTATAGAACCTAATCTGTCCTGTTATTTGACTCATAGGTAAAGGGAAAAGAAATCTATTATATTATTATGTAGTAATTAGTGGGGGATCGGTTTCCTATTGTTATGAAGTAATAAACTGATCCCCTACTTATGACCAATATAAGCCTTAATCATTATTCCAACTATTATATTCAGTCAGTCAGTTAAGTGCCATGCGCGATACACGCTTGGGCGATCATGTCTCGAAAGAGACATGACTGACTGGGCAGAAGATTAACCCGCAGTAGGTTGCCATTGTTTTCTGCGGTAGACTGGTTGCCAGCCAAGGCTATAGAACCCAATCTGTCCTGTTATTTAACCCATAACTGGAAGGAAGAGACGGATTAATACCTTTCCCAAGGGTATTTGCGCGTAGGTGAATGCAATGAATTCAACTTGAATTCGAACTCGGCTCCCCGATTTCTCGCTCCGAACCGATATCCACTGTACCACAAGGCACATCCTCGCTGTACAAGTTGAATAAAACCTGTGAAAAGGCACACCCTTTTCTTATACCCGTTTCTATCTTTGAATATCTGGTGATTTTGGTTACCTGTCCGTATGCAGGCGGTTTGCTGCGAGTTTAATAAACCATAAAAATAAATTTACAAAAGGTGGAGAGTTATTAATTTCCTTTTCGTTTCAATCTTTTTCAAAACCTCATTATTTCTCACATGCTCGATCCATGATATCCGCAGCATCCTTCTGTAGAACCACATTTAAGCAGCTTCAATTTTTGAGGCAATAGATAGGTGGTTTTAAAGAAGGATAGTGTAAGCTATGAAGACGTTTTAAGGAAAAAAGAAAACATGAGAAAAGAGAAATTGGAGAATGTGACACTCGCATGCAACGGGCGCACAGAGAAACATCGAGTAACATATCACCTTTATCTATTTCTTGTCTACTTTCAGCGTCTGGATTATCTTGGCTCTCCACAATTTCCTGTTTTTCTAGCTCTGTAGTAAATTTTGTCTTTTCATTATCTCTTCTAATCCCTATACAGCTAACCATTTGCCCGGGCTCGCTATGTAGGACATATGTTCTTTTTATCTGTCCCATATTATTTTCAATATGGCCAGTAAGAGTCAAACTTTTTAATTATTCTTCTATCATTATATCACGACTAGCTTGTTCTCAAGTTAAGGGTAATATTTTTCCAATATTTGTCTATATTTATAAATGGAACTTTGTTTGTGTGTGTATATGTGAATGTGTATGTGTCTGTGTGTGTGTCCGTTACCTATAGATTCCGAAACGGCGGAACCGATTATCTTGAAAATTTAAACAGTTGTACTATAAGCGTCTGCTAGTGTTCTTAGCTAGGTTTTGTGTCGCGGTACCCCGGATAAATATCGAAAATCGATAATCGAAAAAATCGGTTTATAGAAGGAGTGGTCCGATTTTAATCAAATTTGATACAATCATAGACTAAGACATAAGAAACGATATTCATAAGTTTCAAGGTTGTAGTTGATACACTAGTGCAGAGAATCGATAATATATATATATATATATATATATATATATATATATATATAAAGCAAGATGTCTGCGTGTGTGTCTGTTTATCTGCTTGTATGTCTGTAACTTTTTCAGCTCTTTTAACTTAGTTTTTGCTTCGGGTTGGCTCTAAGTAGGTATAATTGTAGTTCTTAGTCTCAGCCATAATACCATTTATTCAGATGACTTATTTAGCCTTCAAAATTCAGTATACGACGAAAAAACACTTATTTGATATCGATACCAGGAAATCAAAATTTGATTTACAGCCATTCATTTTTTTTCAGAGTACGATTTCGCTTTAACTGGAAACAACTATTGCTTTTTAGTCTTTCGTGCCAACGTCCAAAGAGTCTGAGCTCCAGGACCATGGATTAATTTTAAAGCTTTTATTACACCCGAGTAACACCGGGTTATACTGCCTGTTTGTCTGTATTGCTGAGATGAGGCATTGTAATTATTTTCACTATATACATTGTTCGGACTGTTGTCCTCATCTTTATTGCCATATTCACAGTCTATATTTCTGAGATGCGATATCATAAAACTTTACACTATTTACATTGTTCGGATTATTGTCCTCATCTTTGACTTCATATTTACAGGATATAGTTCTGAGATAAGCTATTGTAATTATTTACGATATTGTTAGAACTGTTTTCCTCGTCTTTATTGGCATATTCATCTTCAATATCTATATTTCTGAGATGAAGTTTTATAATTATTTACACTATTTATATTGTTTGGACTGTTGTCCTCATCTTTGTTGCCATATTCGCCTTCAATATCTCTCTATATTTCTGAGATGAGATATGGTAATTATTTACACTATTTACATTGTTCAGACTGTCGTCCTAGTTTTTATTGCCATATTCATCTTCGATATCTGTCTATATTTCTGAGATGAAGTATTGTAATTATTTACACTATTTACATTGTTTGACCTGTCGTCCTCATCTTTTTTGCCATATTCACCTTCAATATCTGTCTATATTTCTGAGATGAGGCATTGTAATTATTTACACTATCTACATTGTTCGGACTAGTGCTCTCTCATTTGTTGCCATATGTACCTTCAACATCTGTCTATATTTCTGAGAAAAAGTATTGTAATTATTTACACTATTTAAATTATTTAGACTCATCTTTATTGCCATATTCATATTTTTATCCCAGTGGATAAACTCGTTAGTTGAATCTAGTTACTTGACCCAAAGAGGTTCGAGTTCAATATCTAGCTACAGCAGAAGTGAATAAAACTTCCTGAACTAAATTAAAGATTGATAACTAATACTGAGTCATCTGAAAGAGGCATGGCTAGTGAACCTAGAACAATGTACCTCGGTGAACCAAAAATAAAGGTTTCTGTTCAGATTTCAAATCTCTTGAAGAATACCGGAGAGTGCAACGGCCGAAAATGTCGTGGATATGGCAACAAAGATGAAAGCAATAATCCGATCAATGTAAATAATGGAAATGAGTTTTCTTTTTGTTTTAATTTTCTTAGAATAGTTCAGTAGAAAATCATTTATATGGCTTCCAGTCTCTTCTACAAGTTTCGCGGTAGAGATTATCAGGCAATCACTGCCATAGAAGGACTGACGTTCAGTACTAGTTTCTTTGTTTATAACGATATTTTTTTGATCTTATTAGATCTTTTAGCTTTTGAAATGCATCTTTCGTTAGACCTCAAACTCTCTCTCTCTCTCTCTCTCTCTCTCTCTCTCTGTATGTATATATATATATATATATATATATATATATAATTTCCTAGTGTCGGTTTGACTGACTACAAGTGTCAGTCTCTTGGTGGCAGTCAAGCATTCATTAAGTGTTCTGCATTTTTCCGCCATGATATCATAATTTAGGATGTTTATACTCATCATGGACCGAACAATTGACCAATATTTAATATCAAGAAAAGTCAGCTGAAGTTTCTGTAACGTGCAGTGAGGAAGCAGGGCTTAGAAAATCTGATACTCACGGGAAGGATTGAGCGAAGGAGTGATGAGTGATATCCTTGAAGGAATTAAGTAGATGGATGGCGAAGCGGGATAACAGGAGAAGGGATGTTAGAGGTTACAATACATAAGAGGATGTGGAGGAACATAATCGTCTATGTCTACGCCATAGAATATTCTACAGCGATGACAACTGAACATTTTTATCGAAAAATATACTTTATTTAGATCCGCTTCGGGGGTATGCCTATTGGGATATGATTATTAAATAAAAGTTTAGTATTTTTTTTTCTTTCTTTTTTTAATATTTAACCAATTTGAATTCTGCTATTTATTAATCATCATAGACAATCGCTCCTAGCCCCACCCCCATTTTCATGGAATTGGCTAGCCTCCTTGACAGTAAAACACTACGCCTCCTTGGACTCACACTCTCAGCGGACCTCAAATGGAATGACTCTGTCGAATCCATAGCTAAATCCGCTGCTAAGAAAGTCGGTTCTCTGTGCAGGTCCAGGTAGTTTTTCCCGGCTGAAACAATCCTGCACGCATACAAATCTAACATCCGCCCGTGCATTGAATATTGCTGCCATATATGGTCGGGTGCTCCTGCTATCCACCTAGGTGTCCTTGACGAAATCCAACGGAGAATCTGTAATGTGATCGATCCCGACTTGGCAGCTCAGATACAGACACTTGCTCACCATCAAAATGTGGCTTCCCTGTTACTCTTCAACAAAGAGTTTCACTGCTTCTGTTCAGATGAACGAACTGGTGCCAACTTTATATAAATTTACTCGAACTACAAAATTAGAAACTAGGTCCCACTCTTTTACTGTGAAACCAATAAAATATAAAGTCAAATTCTACTCCATCAGGTTCTTTTCTCACACTTCCCGCCTGTGGAATTCCCTTCCATTTACTTGCTCTCCCGACAGCTACAATCTCCAAGAATTTAAATGTAAAGTCAATAGTCATCTCCTATATCACTAACCTGCTCTCCTCTCTTTCATGCTCCTTTCTCCGTCCATTCCACTCTCATCAGTATTCTCATTCTTCTCTTACCCACTTCGTGACACCCCCTATAACCTGTCACTCTTTCTCATCTATATTAAATAATTATCTGCATTTGAACAGAATAAATTGGAAAAATAAGCAGTTTAATTACTCAGTTCGTTCACGCCTACGCTTCATTAATTGCAGTCGTTTTTGTTCAAGCCTTGTATGGGAGTTGATCAGATAATTTGTGTTTATTAAATGATCGTCTTCATTCATCTTGGTCTTAAGTCTTAGTGTGTTCATTCCTATGCTTGTGATAAACTGATTTAAAAATTAAATGTTTCCCTATACTCCACAGAGAGTGTAAGGTTTTAAAGAAACCAGAAAATGTATTTTAAACATAGAACAGAAAGCAAATACAATTCTGTCCAAAAGTATTAGGACAAGAACTATTTTATCTTTTATGAGGCATCCAAATAATTGCGACAATTTACTAATCGCACCCAGTATATATACAGTACTGTGCAAAAGTATTAGGACAAGAACTATTTTATCTTTCATGAGGCATCAAAGTTTAACATCACCCCTGTCCTAACCCTTTTGCACACTAACGGTAGTGTGCAAAAGTATTAAGATAGGGGGTGATTTTCCCGAAAACCTCACTGAAGTTCAAATTATTTAACTAAAAAGGAAGAGGAAGGGGTGTTTCGGAATTTGAATTGGTCCCCACAAAGCTCTGATCTCAATCCTATTCAACAACTATGGGATGTTTTTGACAAGAAGTTGATAAATCTAATGTTACTTCGCAAGACAGACTTTGGGAACAAATACAAGCTGCTTGGCAGGAGATACACTTGAGATACATTGCAGAAGCTTGTGATATCAATGCCTAACAATGAAGGCTGTTATCAAAGCAAAAGGCTATTATACTAAATATTAAATTTATTTTGTAACAAGTATTTTTTTCTTGTTAAAGCATTTGTTGAGTAAATCAAATACAATTTATTTAATTACGTTGTTTATTCAATATGCCTCATTAAAGATAAAACAGTTCTTGTCCTAATACCTTTGCAAGTTCACAGTACTGTATATATATATATTGCCAAGGAACTTATTTTATTCAATATATATATATATATATATATATATATATATATATATATATATGAATAAAATAAGTTCCTTGGCAAAATAAGTTCCTTGGCAAAATAAGCAGTTTAATTACTCAGTTTGTTCACGCCTACGCTTCTTTTTTTGGAGTCGTTTTTGTTCAAGCTTTGTATGGGAGTTACTCAGTATCTATACATCACCCTTAACTTAAATGATGGAGCCTCCCAACCATTTCTCAAAGAAAATAGTTCCCCCACTTATATTAATATTTCATACAACCACCCCAAAAATATTATAAAACAGATACCCAATATAGTGAATAATAGAATCAACCAATTATCATCCAACATTAAAACTTTCAACGCAAGTAAAAATGTTTACAATAAGGCCCTTCAAAAAAGCGGATATAAGAACAAGTTAACATATAATAAACTTACAATAAACTCCGAATCATCCAAAAATAAAAATAAAGGAAACTGTAGAAAAAGAAAGATAATTTGGTTTAACCCCCCTTATTGTAAAGTAACTAACATCAATATTGGTAATTATTTTCTCAAGTTAATAGACAAACATTTTAATAACAGTAACCCTCTACGGAAGATTTTTAATAGGTACACCTTTAAAATTAGTTATTCTTGCACCCCGAATATGGACAGCCTTATTAGTTCCCATAATAGGAGTATTCTGGTGAACTTGCACAATGCTGAATCTAGGTACGGAATTCTAAAAGAATGCAGCTGCAATTCTGTGGACACCTGCCCGGTGGAGGGAAAATGCAAAACCACCCAGGTGATTATGAAGCCCGCATTTCTCCATCAAACAAAAAAAAAAAAAAACCGACTTCCGGACCTATATCGGTATGTCTGCCGGTCCTTTCAAACAAATACTGTATAACCACAGGTACTCTTTTTCGAACCCCGGTCAGAGGTACCAGACAGCTCTTTCGCGAGCATTCTGGAAAATGAAAGAGGAAGGGCTGGATCTTGAAATTAGCTGGAAACTGATAGGTTCAGCCCGTATTCCGAGGAATTTTTGTGATAGATGCTGTCTATGTTTACTGGAAAAAATTTCAATATTAAAATACCCCCACCAACACCGGCTACTGAATCTTAGGAGGTAATTCATCAGTAAGTACCGCCACAAGGCAAATTATTCGAATACTTAAATTTAGAATTTAAATCCCCGTTAACTAGATGTTAGAATATAAATTAAAAGGATTCAATTTAAGCTTTCATCTTAATTTTACCCTAACGTTAACCTTAAAAAGTATTTTAAACCCCTACCTTCCTATCCCAAGCTCCTTTAATTCCTATCTTTAGAAAATATGGATTCTTTTACTAAACCCATTTTTCCTTGGTTAACACATATATGTATATATTTTTCTCTAATAATTTTTAAACTGATAACTTCTTGTAATTGGCATTTAGCTCGCATCTACCTAAAAGGTTTAATTAAATAAACTTAAAAAAAATTTTTTAAAATCTTATATTGAAAGCCATTCCTTCTCCACTAAATTCACTTCTTCAAACAGCTCAAAATCTTAAACGTAAAAAAATAATTTAACTCATTTAGTTGTCTATCTTTATAAAATATGAACTCCTTTACCAAATCCCTCTTTTCCTTTGTTAACACACACACATGTATATATATATATATATAATTTATTTCTTTAATAACTTTAAATTCATGACTTCCTGTAATGGATAAACTTAATTAAAACATTTTAAGATATTACATTTAAATATAGCGTTTCAAACCCCTGTAAACATTCACTAGCCTCTACCATTTGATATTTGATACCCCGTCTATCTCTTGTCTCTACACCCAGTAACCTCGCCACTACTAGCTCTGTCCTGTTCTACTTTGCTTTAAAAACACCCCACTTCTCTGACCTTAAGGGAACTCTCAATTCTTGACCGTTGTTAACTTGGCCCCTTCCCCCTTTACCCCAGGGCTTTCGCCATTTGGAACAAAACAATGTCGCTAACGTGACAGGGAATCTCTGTTAGAGATCCCATGTCGAAATGTGCATCCGACACCTTTGAATTTTGAAAATTTTCTCTAATTTATATATATATATATATATATATATATATAATAGTTGCTATTGGTAAATTGTCGCAATCTTTATATTACTTCAACGCTAAAGGTTATTATACTAAATATTAAATTTTTTTGTAGCAAGTATTTTTCTTGTTATAGCATTTGTTGAGTAAATCAAATAAAATTTCTTTAATTAAATTGCTTATCTTCTGTCAGTATGCCTCATAAAAGATAAAATAGTTCTTGTCCTGATATTTTTGCACAGTACTGTATATCCAATTTAATATTGAGAAGAAGCTGCTCGTCGAACCAAAACAGGCGCCTTTTCACCTCAGCACGGAACAAGTGTAAAAAAGTACTGAACGAAGCCAAGAGGGCGTTTGCTACCAGAATTAGGCAACGCATAGCATCCTCTAAGTTTGGTTCCAAAGATTACTGGCGTCTCTGCAAAAGCGTGCTCAGCAGGAACAAGACTTCAATACCCCCCTAATCAATGAATTTGAAGTTCTCACCTCCCCAGCCGACAAGGCTGAATGCTTTGCCCGTAAATTCTCAACCAATTCGACACTGGACTCGTTAGGAAGACCTACACCAGACTTCCCACCCAGAACTAAGGCTCAACTAAATAACGTCCTCATCTCGCCCTCGCTGGTCGCCAAGATAATTGCGCAACTTGACCCACACAAAGCGAGCGGCGGTGACGGAATCCCAGTCATAGTACTGAAGAAATGTGCCCCAGAACTCTCCTCTGTCCTCTCTAAACTCTATAACCTCTGCCTATCTGCTTCCTGCTTTCCTGCCTGTTGGAAGTCCTCCTGCGTAGTACCTATATTTAAGAATTCTGGCGAACCCTCAGACCCCGCCAATTACCGTCCTATTAGTCTCCTTCCAATCTTTGGCAAAGTTTTCGAAGCCATTATCAACGCCGAGGTGATTCAGCACCTTATGACCAACGGGCTTCTCTCTGACAAACAGTATGGGTTTCGCTTCACCAGGTCTACTGCTGATATGCTAACGACCATTACCGAGTACATATACCAGGCACTCGACAAGAATGGTGAAGCCCGAACCGTTGCCTTGGATATCTCCAAAGCATTCGACAGGGTATGGCATGCTGGCCTCTTGTGCAAACTGCGGAGCTATGGGATAACTGGACATCTGTTTGACCTCATCCAGTCCTTCCTCTCTAACCGCACATTAAAGGTGGTATTAAATGGGCATGCCTCCCAAAACTACCAGACGAACGCGGGCGTCCCTCAAGGTTCTATCCTAGGTCCCACGCTATTTCTGATCTACATTAATGATCTCCCCGACACCATTAGATCCCAAGTTGGCATGTATGCCGACGACACAACAATCTACTCCCGCATCGATCAGAAACCAGGTCTGGACGACAAAGTGAACCTCGCTGCCGCACTGGAAAGGGACCTCCAATCCGTAGTGACCTGGGGTAGGAAATGGTTAGTAAATTTCAATGCCTCCAAAACAAAGCTGTTATCAACTAACCACCATAGACTATCGCATCTACCTCCCATTAGCATGGGACAGGCTAGCCTCCCAGAGAGTAAAATACTACGCCTCCTTGGCCTTACACTCTCGGCGGACCTCAAATGAAATGACTATATTGAATCCATTGCCAAATCTGCTGCTATGAAAGTCGGCTCTCTGTGCAGGGCCCGGAAATTTTTCCCACCTGAAACTATTCTGCACATATCCAAATCTACCATCCGCCCGTGTATTGAATATTGCTGCCATATCTGGTCGGGTGCCCCTGCTGCTCTCCTTGGGCTTCTTGACAAAATACACAGGAGGATCTGTAACGTGGTTGATACTAACTTGGCAGACCGGCTGCAGCCGCTCTCACACCGGCGTGATGTAGCTTCCCTGTGCCTCTTCTACAAGTACTTTCATGGCTTCTGCTCCGATGAGCTTAGATCACTGGTGCCGTCCAAGCACGAATTTACACGAGATACTAGATTAGCAACTAGGTCCCACCCTTTTACAGTTAAACAAATAAGATGTAACCGTAAATTCTACTCCAACAGCTTCTTTTCTCGCGCTTCCCGCCTGTGGAACTCCCTTCCACAAGTCTGCTTTCCCGACAGTTACAATCTCCAGGTGTTTAAATGTAGGGTCAATAGACACCTCCTATCACACTAACTCTCTACTATTCTCACAACACTCTCATCTACCCAACCCTCATTCTCGGTATCCTCACCCGCCTATCACCCACCCTCTGTTATTTCCTATATTTAACCAGCCTTTCTCCTCTCTACGTAGCCCCCTGCACAGTAGTGGCAGTGACATGCCTTGCTCGGGGTGAAACGCTTGTAAAAAAAAAAAAAAAAAAATCCTAAAAATCATTTCAATTTATAATGCCTTGGAGCAGATATTTATGAAATAAAATCGTTATATAAATAAAATATACTAGAAAATCTACTGTAAAAAATCCCACTGTATTATATATTTTCAATAATTACTAAACAGAAATGTCTCTTGTAATCAGATGACAAATAAAGATAATGAGACATCCACAATATAAAAGAATGTGATGGATATTTATGATGTTTTATCGTCATAAATGATAACTCGGTTGTCATCTCTCTTTCTTTATAATAAGTAATAATAGGCACATTTTCACGGACACCTCAACGATACTTACACACATCGAACTCCAATATCTGATAATACGAATGCAAAACACGTATAGTACCTATATTTAAGAATTCTGGCGAACCCTCAGACCCCGCCAATTACCGTCCTATTAGTCTCCTTCCAACCTTTGGCAAAGTTTTCGAAGCCATTATCAACGCCGAGGTGATTCAGCATCTTATGACCAACGGGCTTCTCTCTGACAAACAGTATGGGTTTCGCTTCACCAGGTCTACTGCTGATATGCTAACGACCATTACCGAGTATATATACCAGACACTCGACAAGAATGGTGAAGCCCGAACCGTTGCCTTGGATATCTCCAAAGCATTCGACAGGGTCTGGCATGCTGGCCTCTTGTGCAAACTGCGGTGCTATGGGATAACTGGACATCTGTTTGACCTCATAAAGCAGGAAGCAGATAGGCAGAGGTTATAGAGTTTAGAGAGGACAGAGGAGAGTTCTGGGGCACATTTCTTCAGTACTATGACTGGGATTCCGTCACCGCCGCTCGCTTTGTGTGGGTCAAGTTGCGCAATTATCTTGGCGACCAGCGAGGGTGAAATGTGGACGTTATTTAGTTGAGCCTTAGTTCTGGGTGGGAAGTCTGGTGTAGGTATTCCTAACGAGTCCAGTGTCGAATTGGTTGAGAATCTACGGGCAAAGCATTCAGCCTTGTCGGCTGGGGAGGTGAGAACTTCAAATTCATTGATTAGTGGGGGTATTGAAGTCTTGTTCCTGCTATCACACTAACTCCCAACTATTCTCACAACACTCTCATCTACCCAACCCTCATTCTCGGTATCCACAACCGCCTATCACCTACGCTCTTTCTCCACTCTACGTAGCCCCCTGCACAGTAGTGGCAGTGACATGCCTTGCTCGGGGTGAAACGCTTATAAAAAAAAAAAAAAGTCTACTAAAAAAGTTTGAAAGCTGCTTTTATTCACAAACAGAAAAGTTGAAGACAAAAATGCTTATATCGACTCTTTCTGAAGTATCTAATCTGTCTGTAAACGCTTTCTTGATTTTATTTGTCTCTTTAATGGAATATTAACTTCTTGTGGGTTTTTAACGCTGAAATTTTATTTTTGGGGAGCTTTTAAGAATATCATATGTTAATTTTCTTTCACAATTGAATACATGGTAAATGTTACTCAGCTTTTATGCACACACTTAATCTTCCGTGAGGAGATTGTCCAGCATTCATTGCCATAAATGAGAACTATTATTACATAACAGTTCAGCTATCGCCCGGTTCACACTCCACCCGCGTCTGTTGAACGGGTGTAGAGGCTCATCCCTTGTTCCCTGTTTGGGATGTGGTTTCCGGCTTTCTCTTTTCCAATCTTTTCACTTTACTTTTTTTTTTCAATTGGAGTAGATAGACTAAACTATCGTCCGGTTCACACTCCACCCACGTCTATTGAACAGGTGTAGAGGTTCATCCCTTGTTCCCTGTTTAGGATGTGGTTTCCGGCTTTCTCTTTTCCAATCTTTTCACTCTTACGTAGCCCCCTGCACAACAGTGGCATTACCGCCTTGTTCGGGGTGATATGATTAAAAAAAAAAAATACACATATTTGTGTGGACACAATTACTATAGCGGGTGTTATGTGTGTCTTATATTTTAGTTTGTTGATGCTATATTTTGTGATACAATTTGATTTCCTTAAAAAATTGTAGGATAATATATGACTTAATTTTATTAAAGTCTTTTTATGTTTGTGGATTTGTAGTATTTTAAATGGATTTAGGTGAAGTCGCCACAATTTGGAAGCATATATATATTATCGAAAATTCAATAACATAAATATTGTTGGTAATTTTATTTATATATATATACATATTTTAATAGTTTTACTATAAAAACGGCGGATGACGTGCAACAGCAGCGAACCACGGAAGCCGGTAACGGTTTGGCAGGGCTAGACGGATGAGACCTAACGCACACGACAGGTTGCAGTTTTTCTACTTCAACGGATTCCGAGTTTCGTTTCACGGCAAAAAATTATCACACTTTGCGCCAACGCCCCGTCGCAGTAATAGCGACATCGGCGTCTGACTCGCGTCTGGTCACGCCATCGTGTGGCCACCAAACTCATCGATACTTAGCCTACAACAAACGATTTTGCCTGATTGCCACGGAGCCGGCAGCTGCGGTTCCGATGACGGCGGCGAGTGGTCGTCGACTAGGCGTTTGACTCACGTCTGATCACGCCGGCGTGTGGAACCGATCTCATCAACACCTAGCCTACAACGAACGACTTTTCCTGAGTAATTTTATAATTTCATAGAGTTTCTTTTTTGTAACGTATCACTGTTGACCCATAGCTTGGAACCTAACACCTCGGATCAGAGTGAGCCTGGGTACAACAGTAATTAAGAGGTTGATTCACGCTCCTCAAAACATATAAACTTAATCAGATGTATTTTATCATTATACCAAGGAATGTAGCAGGAAGGTCAATCCGAGAACCATCCTTCTTCGAACTTCGTGAACTTGCGTTACATAATCACAAAGATCTGTAGTAAATAACAGAATCGACATCATTGAAGACAAAACCTAAAACAGATATCACGTATGTTTGTCTATAACTTCTGAGTTGAGGTAGTATTTACACTATTTAGATTTTTCAGACTATTGTCCTCACAATTATTGCCGTTTGTATGACGTTTAACAATAGACAATTCTATTTGTCTATATATCTGAGATGAAGCCGTATTTATATTATTTACCTTATTCGAACTATTGTCATCATCTTTGTTGCCATTTGAACAACGGTTAATGACAGATCATTCGATTTGTCTATATTTCTGAGATGAGGTCGTATTTACAGTATTTACATTATTCGGACTATTGTCCTCATCTTTGTTGCCATTTGTACGACGTTTAATAAGAGATCATTTTATTTGTCTATATTTCTGAGATGAGGTCGTATTTACAGTATTTACATTATTCGGACTATTGTCCTCATCTTTGTTGCTATTTGTACGACGTTTAATTATAGATCATACTATTTGTCTATATTTCTGAGATGAGGTCGTATTTACAATATTTACATTATTCGTACATTTGTCCTCATCTTTGTTGCCATTTGTACGACGTTTAATAAGAGATCATTTTATTTGTCTATATTTCTGAGATGAGGTCGTATTTACAGTATTTACATTATTCGTACATTTGTCCTCATCTTTGTTGCCATTTGTACGACATTTAATATTAGATCATTTTATTTGTCTATATTTCTGAGATGAGGTCGTATTTACAATATTTACATTATTCGTACATTTGTCCTCATCTTTGTTGCCATTTGTACGACGTTTAATAAGAGATCATTTTATTTGTCTATATTTCTGAGATGAGGTCGTATTTACAATATTTACATTATTCGTACATTTGTCTTCATCTTTGTTGCCATTTGTACGACGTTTAATAAGAGATCATTCTATTTGTCTATATTTCTGAGATGAGGTCGTATTTACACTATTTACATTGTTCGGATTATTGTCCTCATCATCATTGCCATTATTTTGAACAACAGCAGTAGTGAACAAATAACATCGAGAGTTAAGTTAATCTCTTCGAAGACAAGCACTTAATTGAGAAATACCATAGAATTTGACCGGCAGAATACAGATACTATACTTTCATTCTCACCTGATAGCCAGAAAGCATTTACGTCTATAAATTCCTAATGTATCTTTATAAAAAAACGGCTTACCATTATCATTTTCACGCAAACACGTATACTTATAGATATGTAGCGGACTCGGTGATACTTGGCAAATTGGCCTTGTGCCAAACACGACTGAAATCCCTACAATGTAAATATCAGAACGTTGAATGTTGGATGTTGAAATGTGAAATGATAGAATATTTCGTGTGTACGTTAAAGTAAAGAATTATTAACAGAATGACAAAATTGTAAGAAGAAAAATATAAGTGAAATTTTGTTAACTGAACACTATAACCTACTAGCAGTATCGCCCGGCGTTACTCGGGTGTAATGAAATCTTTAAAACTAATCCATGGTCCTGGAGCTCAGACTCAGCCTAAAGAATATTTGAAAGAATAAAATAATTGCGACAATTTACCAATCGCACATGGTATATATATATATATATATATATATATATATATATATATATATATATATATACTAGCAGTATAGCCCGGCGTTACACGGGTGTAATGAAATCTTTAAAACTAATCCATGGTCCTGGAACTCAGACTCTTTGGACGTTGGCACGAAAGACTAAAAAGCAATAGTTGTTTCCAGTTAAAGCGAAACCGTAGACTGAAGGAAAACTGAATGGATGTAAGTCAAATTTTGATTTCCTGGTATCGATATCAAATAATTATTTTTCGTCTTAAAGTGAATTTTGAAGGTTAAATAAGTCCTCTGAATAAATGGTATTATAGCTGAGACTAAGAACTACAATTATACCCACTTAGAGCCAAACCCGAAGCAAAAACTAAGTTAAAAGAGTTGAAAAGTTACAGACATACAGGCAGATAAACAGACACACACGCAAACATGTTGCTTTATATATATATATATATATATATATATATATATATATATATATATATATTATCGATTTTCTGCACTGTTGTAAAAACTGCAACCTTGAAACTTCTGAATATCGTTTCTTATGTCTTAGTCTATGAGTGTATCAAATTTGATTAAAATCGGACCACTCACTTTATAACCCGATTTTTCGATTATCGATTTTCGATATTTATCGGGGGTACCTCGACACAAAACCTAGCTAAGAACACTCGCAGACGCTTATAGTACAGTTGTGTAAATTTTCAAGAAAATAGGTTCAGCTGCTTCGGAATCTATAAATAACAGACACACACAGACACACGCACACACACAGACAAATTCCATTTATAAATAAGTTTAGATGTGTGGGAAGAATTGATAATTCATGTAGTTGTGTAGCTAAGAGTGTTCAACGAGAATTGTAAATATTTAAAATGTCCACAGAAGTTTAGAGTTCATGGCTGTGTAGTAGCAGAATGTAAAGACTTATATTTTTTCCCCTTTTGTGAAGGTTGGCGACAGTGTGAAAGAAGGTAAAACAAATAAAGAAATGTTGCTTAAGATTGTCCTGTTGTTGTTCCTGTTTTCTCTGGCGGCGTGGAGTAAAAATGAAGAACAGGAAAATTGGAAGAAAAGGTTGAATGAATCTGTGACGCGCCCTTACGTCCGGGTCGGCTTCTTGAAATTTCTTTTGATACATTGCCACAGGATCTGTCAGCTAACTGCTTCCATGCAGAGTGATTTTGACCGCTAAGCGACGTAGCCACCTCCAGCATGCCTTTTTGCTTCTAGGTGTGAATATATATATCTTCTATTTTTAATCTAATCAGGATCTAGAGTTTTGCTTTTCACACTGACTTGTGAATATTTTTGGTCTGGGTTTTTCCTTAATGTTTTTAGTCGTTTGAATCTACTTTTGCCGGTGTGCAATTTTACTTTGTTATAGTTGGATGCTTTTTGTTGTTTGGATCCGATTTTGCAGGTGTGTAATTTTACTTTGTGTGATTTGGTTAGTTGATGGATGATACAGGATTTGTATCCTATAACCCCATCGCAATATTGATAGATATTGTTCATGAATGTTTGTACATAACTATGTAATTTAAAGCAAGACATATGAACCATATGGCAACATGTAACATGGCATGCTAAATTGTAACAACAAAATTTGTAACGAGGGAACACTTTCATATGTGATTTACGCTACAAATCCCACTTTATTTAACTTTAACAAGCAGAAAATGATAATTTAGAAACGGTCTAAAAATTGATAAAAACTCTTTTACTATATATACGAAATATACAAATGAGTGCAAATTAATTAAAACAAGTGTGATAATTTCCTTTCTTTCAACATACGGTTAATGTTAGATCAGCTAGAATGTCAGGGTTTATCGATTTCTATTCTTTTCTTCGGATTAGTTCATTTGTAGTGATTTGTAGTAATATGAATTTATTTTAGGTGTGTATATGATGAAATTTGTTTGACCTTGAAAAATATTGCGTCCTCCATGCTTGTATTAGATTTTTATCACATCTAGACACTGGATGCTGCGAATATCATGGACCGAGCATGTGAGCAATGACGAGGTCTTGGAAATGATGGAAACAAAAAGGAAATTAATACTGAGCATCAGGAAGAGACAGCTGAAGTTCCTGGGACACGCAATGAGGAAGGAGGGCTTGGAGAACATGATACTGACAGGCCAGATAGAGGGAAAAGAGACAAGGGAAAGCAACGGATAACATATTTTAAGGACCTAATCAGGTGGATGATGGAACGAGGGTTACATGGTGTAACAGGAGAAGGCGTGCTAAGAGCCACCAGGAATAGGGAGACGTGGAAAGTCATGATCGCCTATAGGGCACATAGAGGAAGAAGACTCTATTATATCAATTTTCTGCCTGGAAGTTACAACAAGAACGCCTACAAAACTAGTAACGCTGCACAAACACACTGGCAAACCTTATAGAGAGATCGCTGATACTGTTGGTGTCAGCCTTTCTACTGCCGGACGTGTTATCAAGACGAAGAAACGACCTGGATCCATCAGTCCAAAACTTAATAAAAAATGTAGTCAGATGAGAAAAATAACGCCAAGAGACAACATATACGTGATCAGAGAAATTGTGAAAGTTCCTAGGATGACATTATTCGTTTTGTCTCAATTAGTTTGCACAAGGGTGTATATGAGTCGATTTTGAAAACCCTCCTGTGCTTCAGTGCGAACTTATCACAATGAGAATCTACCAAGAAGATTAATCGAGCGTACCTGTTATAATACCAATATGTGATTCTTATCTATGGGTCTATGGGAAAAAACAGGTCTACACCCCAAAACTTTGTACAAGCCTAGAGGAATTAAAGCCGTGAATCACAAGAATGTTACGCAAGATATGCCGAAGCGGGTTTGGCGGGAGCTGGACTACAGATCGACGCGTGTCGTGCCACAGGTGATGCGCATATTGGACAGTTGTGAAGATTTATCAAATCGGTTATAAAATCTACATCAATTTCAATATCTTGTTCGTAATTGGAGGAATACATATTTTATTATTAGACAGTCTTTTATGTGCCATTCGTGATACACGCTTTGGGTGATCATGTCTCGAAAGAGACATGACTGACTGGGCAGAAAATATGTCTGCAGTAGTTTACCATTACATTCTGTAGTAGACTGGTTGCCAACCAAAGCTTTATAACTCAATCTGTTCTGTTAATTAACACATTGGTGGATGGGAGAAACCGATTCATACCTTTCCCAAGGGTATTTGTGCGAAAGTGAATGCAGCGAATTCAACTGGAATTTATCGTTTCGAGCCGAATTGCACTGCACCATAACAGTTAGTCAGTTAAGTGCCATACGTGATACACGCTTGGCGGATCATTTCTCGAATGAGTCATGACTGATTAGGAAGAAAATTATCCCGCAGTAGGTTGCCATTGCTTTTTGCAGCAGATTGGTTGCCAGCCAAAGCTATAGAACCCAATCTGTCCTGTTATTTGACTCATAACTAGAGGGGGGAAAAGACGTATTATATTATTAAGTAGAAATTAATAGGGGATCAGTTTATTACTTCATATTAATATAAAACTGATCCCCCACTTCATACCCAGTAGAAGGCTTAATCATATTTTCAACTATTGCATTCAATCAGTCAGTTAAGTGCAATACGTGATACACACTAAGGGGATCATTTCTCGAATGACTCATGACTGACTAGGCAGAAGATTATCCCGCAGTAGATTACCATTGCTTTCTGCGGTAGACAGGTTGCCAGCCAAGGCTATAGAACCCAAACTGTCTTATTATTTAACACATAACTGGAGGGAAGAGACGGATTAATTTCTTTCCCAAGGGTATTTGTACGTAAATAAATGCAAGGAATTCAACTGGAATTCGAACTCGGCACCAAGATATGTCGTTCCAAGCCGATATCCCCTACACCACAACGCACATCATAAAGCCTATTTGATTTCGTTTGCCTGGACTTGGATATTCACATTTTAAATGAAGCAAATTTTTGAGGGGCATCCTGTATCTTCTAATATAAGTTGCATTTTAAATGGACAAAAACGTTTGATTTGAAAATTGATCATCGTGCTGTCTACGAACAAATCTTCGTAATGGGTGAATTTTAGTAAAGGTTAATTCTGGGAAATAAAGGCAGGCGATCTTTATATTTATGAAGCACGATTTCAATATATCAATTAGATCTTTAATAATAATGACTAAATAAAGATAAATTGGTATTAATTTTGTTTAAATTTATTTCTATTTATATCTAACTTGCACTACTCCTGAAATATTACGGTTTTATTATTGAAAATGTTGTATCAATCAAAGCATGTTAGTAAGTTCTATGATCACAAATTACACGAGGAACTATTACAGTAAAAATTCTAAATACGAATGTCGGTCGTTAACTAAGGAAGTTTTATGGTACAAATAAAGAGATTTTCCATTTTACTGAATCAAACATTAACTCTAAATATGCCCCCGCTATTTATTTCTTCATTAATTCAATCAAAAACCGTAAAAACTATACATTAATATTTTACGGAAATTAACGAATTTTAACGAAACTTGGTTATAAACAGCCGACAATTTGAAATGAATTGTTTAAACATTATTTTTTAACGATACTCGTATTTAAGTAGATATTCTGTTTTTTTAATTAAACAGTATTATATATTTATATCTACTGGCCTGATTATTTACGATAAATCTTTATTACATAGGGGTCGCAGGTTCGAATCCTGCCGAATGACACACATTTTCGTAATAAAAATTTATCGTAAATAATCAGGCCAGCAGATATAAATACATAATACTGTTTAATTAAAAAAAACAGAATATCTACTTAAATACGAGTATCGATAAAAAAAATAATGTTCACACAATTCATTTCATATTAATATTTATATAACAAACAATATTAAGAATATCAATGAGAAAATAGTCAACATCTTTTCTCGCGCTTCCCGCCTGTGGAACTCCCTTCCGTATACTTGCTTTCTTGACGGCTCCAACCTCCAGGAATTTAAATGCAATGACAATACCCATCTCTTATCTACTTGACTCCAGTTCTTTCTACTTCACCCCGTATATCTTGTTCTTTTCCTTTTTCTCGACCTTCGTGACTGTCTTTACACATATGTTACCATCCCTCTCTTGTCATTTAACTGGTTCGTCTTTCTCTTCACTCTTCTCCTGACTAAAGTTTTACTCTTATGTAGCCCGCTGCGCATCAGTGGCGGTACCACCTTGCTTAGGGTGGAACGATTAAAAAATTCGATATTCTAAAGCACAACAAGCGTCAGGCGAAATATTTTCCTTTCTCCATGTTCACTCCCAAATGTGGTCAAGCTAGCAAAGTACCAAATCTTTCACCAACCATCCCTGAACACATTTATAAATCGGTAACTACCTAGGTTATATATCGAATTCTTCAAATGAAGAATTTGTCTTGGAAAAAAAGTTCCTGTGGATGAACAAACTGTGTTAAATAAGAACAAAAAAATGTTCGCTTGGAATATGATGAGAATTTTACTTGTAAAAGTAAAAAGAAAAAAAGACGAAGTAAATTGATTTGCTTCAGTCTGTCAAATAATCGTCAAAAAATGATAGGGCGATGTTATATTTTTGTTTTCTTAAATATATCAAAGGAAATTAATGATAATTTAAAAGTCGGGCTTGCAATCTTTACCAGCGGCACGAGAGATTAATAAATTGTAACTGAATTACTTCAAAAGAGCGTTCCAGAAGCTGAGTAAAGTGCGTTCCAGAAGCTGAGTAAAGTATTAAGACACAGGAAAATTTCACTAGAAACAAAGAAGAGAGTACTAGATTGCTATGTGATGTCAATTCTTCAATTTGGCAGTGAATGTTGGACAATATCATCAAAAATGAAGAAAAAAATTGAAGAAGCGGAAATATGATTTTACAGAAGGATGCTGCGGATATCATGGACCGAGCATGTGAGCAATGATGACGTTTTGGAAAGAATGAGAACGAAAATAAATTTAATAGTGAGCATCAGGAAAAGACAACTGAAGTTCATAGGGACATACAATGAGGAAGAAGGGCTTGGAGAACCTGATACTAACAGGCCAGATAGAGGGGAAAAGAGACAAGGGAAAGCAGCGGATAACATATTTGAAGGGCCTGAGCAGGTGGATGACAGATTGGAGGTTGCTTGGTGTGACAGGAGGAAACGGGCTAAGAGCCACCAGGGATAGCGAGATGTGGAAAGCCATGATCGCTTAGGTCCTGAAAGAACAGGGCACATAGAAGAAGAAGAAGAAGAAGAAGAAGAAGAAGAAGAAGAAGAAGAAGAAGAAGAAGAAGAAGAAGAAGACTAGGGATAAAGATAATAAAATTCTGCTGCTCTATTGCAGAAAAGTGCCCATTGAAAGAATTATGTTTACTTGGAGATATTGTATATGAAGCTAAAATAAACAACAGAGACAAAATTAGATAAACCGGACCAGAGAAGGAGAAAGGGAAGTGAAAAAAAGAAAAAAATAGAATAAACTACTGAATATATTTTTTAAATTACAAAAACAACGTCACTCATTCTATTTTTTCTGGAATGCTCCAGGACGTAAAAAGGAAACCCTAAATATAAATTTTAAAATAAGCAAGAACTTATAATTAAAGAGGAGCCGGATTTTACCGGTGTTGAAATAAAAATTATTAATTTTAAAACATTTTCCACACTCGGCAGCTAGATACAGTCAACTTCATATATATTTTTATAATCATCTCAGCCCAAGCAAAGCAGTACTACCACTGGTGCGCAGTGGGGTTACATATGGGGAGAGTGGTGAGAAAGAAGAACAAGTTACAGGGAGTGTCAGTGAATGGGTAAGAGAGCTGCGTGAGAGTAGGGTGGACTGGGAAAAGAACATGATACAAGGATTGTCAGGGAAAGGATGCGAGTCAAGGAGATAAGAGATGGCAATTGACATTGCATTTAAATTCTTGGAAATTGTAAGAAAGTATACGGAATTGCGGAAAGTGCGAGAAAAGAAACCGATAGAGAAAATTTACTGTTCAGTTTGATTCGTTTTACTGTACAAATGTAGGACCTAGTTACTAGTCTAGTAAATTGACTAAATTCATGCAGAGTGGGGTACCATGGAGTTAAGCTGATCGGATCAGACGCCGTGAAAGTATGGAAGAGACAGAGGGAAGCCACATTATGTCGGTGATAAAGTGACGGGAGCTGAGCTACCGGGTCGTGATCAGTTACAGTGTAGATTCTCCGTTGGGTTTTGTCAAGAACCTCGAGATGAATAGCAGATGCCGGCCGACGAGATATAAGAGCACGGGCGGATAGTAGATTTATATATGTGCAAGATGGATTCAGACAAGAAAAACATTCCTGGCTCTACACAGTAAAACAACCTTTCTAGAAGAAAAATTTAGATATGGATTTTATATAGTCATTCCACTGGAGGTCGGTTGAGAGATTTAAGCCGAGTAGGCGCAGTGTTTCGCTTTCAGGGAGACTAGCCTGATCTATGCTGATGAGTGGGTAGGAGCGATTGTCTATGGTGATTAAAGAATAGCAGCTTTGGTTTGGAAACCAATTTACGAGTCATTTTCTACCCCAGTCCATCATAGATTTGCGGTCCTTTTTAAAATCAACAGCAAGGTTTGCTTTGACAGCCTCGGCAGATTTCTTTTCGTGTCGGTAGTAAACGGCGTAGGATATCATTACACCAGGGTGATTGTTGATGAAGATCAGAAGAAGTGTAGGGCCTAGAATAGAGCCTTGTGGTACACCCATGTTCTCATGATAGTATCTGGAAGAATGCCCATTCAATACTATCTTCATTACGTGATTTGAAAGAAATGATTGGATTCGATCAAACAAGTCTCCTGTTATACTATAGCGCTGTAGTTTGCGTAGAAGGCCAGCATACCAGACTCTGACAAATGCTTTCGTCATATCTAGCACAAAATCTCGAGCTATGATGTTCTTATAGAGACTAGTATATATACGTTCTGATGGTGTTAGGATATCAGCAGTAGACCTGGCAAAGCGGAAACCATACTACTCGTCGTAGAAGAGAATGCAAGCTTTAAGACAGTGAACCTCTTCAGGATTAATAATAGCCGAAATTCAGTAGGAGGACGATAGCGCAATAATTAGAGGAGTCTGGGGGTTTTCCAGAGTTCTCCAATACAGGAACAACAGAGAAGGACTTCGAGCAGGCAGGAAAGCAAGAAACAAAGAGGTAGTAGTTGTAGAGTTTGGAAAAGATAGAAGAGAGTTCAGGGACACATTTCTTCTGGACACTGATTGGGATTCCGTCCCCTCGGCTCGCCTTATGGGTGTCAAGCTTTGAAATAATGTTAGAGACTAGCGAGCGGGAAATGGAAACGTCACTCAATTCTAAGTGGGAAGTCGCGTGCGGATACCCCAGATGAATCAGATGCTGAGATGGTGGATAATGTTTGAGCAAAACACTTCGACTTTTCCGCGGAAGATGTGAAGACCTCAAATTTACTGATTAAAATGGGAATTGAGGGCTTGCCGTTTTTAGAGGGCCACAAGTAGTCTTTGGAGCCGAACTTGCGGAATGCTATACGCTGCATCATTCTGTCAACAGACAACAACTTAGCATCACTTAGGATCCCCTTACATTCATTACGAGCAGAGGCAAATAATTGCCTATAATGGTCAGACGCTTAGCACCGATAAAGCCGGAAGAAGTGATTCCTCTTGGCGATAACGGCCGAGCAAGCAGGAGAGAACCAGGGGAACGAATGAGGTTTAGGTCGTAACTTCCTGGCTCGGATGAAAGCATTGGTGCCAGCTTTAATTCAAGATAAGACACCGGATGAACAGTTTTTAACGGGAAGACAAAAAACCTTGTTCCAAGGAATCAGTCCCAGTCTGCTCTTTGGTAGCAGTAAGATATTCTGCTGGTTGGAGTTTTGTAGGGGGGAAGGGAAGTAGAATAATATATTAACGGAAACCACAGCATGATCAGACTTGCCAAGAGGGCAAAGCTGAATGACATGGCAAGAGTCAGGGATAGAAATGAAACAGAGATCTGGTAGTGAGTCAGGTCCGTTAGTGTAATTAGAGAAACGCGTGAGGAAATCAACTACTTGCGTATGGCACTTAACTGACTGATTGAATGTAATAGTTGAAAATATGATTAAGCCTTCTACTGGGTATCAAGTGGGGGATCAGTTTTATATTATTATGAAGTAATAAACTGGCTATTTTTTTAATAATCGTATCGTCCCAGCAAGGCATTTTACTGCCACTGGTGCGCAGGGGGTTACATAGGAGGAAAGTTATGAGAAAGAATGACAGGTTGTAGGGGGTGTCAGGAAGTGGATAAGAGAAGGATGACTGTGGTCATAAAGTGAGGGATCTGTTTATATATTGAATGAAATGTAGAATTGATCCCCCACTTTATATCCACATTATAATAATATAGATTTTTTTTTTATAATCATATCGCCCCAACCAAGGCATTTTAATGCCACTGTTGTGGAGGGGATTACATAGGAGTTAAGTTATGAGAAAGAGTGACAGGTTATATAGGGGGTGTCAGGAAGTGGGTAAGAGAAAGATGAATGTGGCCATAAAGTGGGGTATCAATTTATATATTGATTGTAATGTAGAATTGATCTCCCACTTTATATCTATTATTATAATAGGATAGAAAGATTGTTATATATATAATCATATCGCCCCAAACAAGGCATTTTACTGCCACTGTTGTGCAGTGGGTTACATAGGAGGAAAGTTATGAGAAAGAGTGACAGGTAATATAGGGGGTGTCAGGAAGTGGGTAAGAGAAGGATGAAAATACTAATGAGTATAGAGTGGACGGAGAAGGGAACATGAGAGAGTGGATGCAGGTTAAGGCGATAAGAGATTTTTTTATAATCATATCGCCCCAAGCAAGGTATTTTACTGTCACAGTTGTGCAGGGGGTTACATAGGAGTGAGATTATGAAAAAGAGTGACAGGTTATAGGGGGAGTCAGGAAGTGGGTAAGAGAGGGATGAGAATAGAGTGGAGTGGACGGAGAAGGGAGCATGAGAGAGAGAGAGAGGATGCAAGTCAGTGAGATAGGAGATGAGTATTGACTTTACATTTAAATACCCGGAGATTGTAGCTGCCATGGATGCAAGTAAACGGAAGGGAGATTCCACAGGCGGGAAGTATGAGAAAAGAAGCTGAGGGAGTAGAATTTGCGTTTAAACTTTATTGGTTTTACAGGAAACGGGTAGGACCTAGTTGCTAATCTTGTGGCTCGACTAAATTTATATATAGGGGGCACCAGTGAGCTAAGTTCATCGGAGCAGAAGCCGTGAAATTATTTGTATAAGAGACGCAGGGAAGCCACATTGCGTTGGTGAGAAAGTGACTGTATCTGAGTTGAGAAGCCGGAATCTATCACATTACAGATTCTTTGGATAGCAGGACCATCCGACCAGATGTCAACCAGTTTAGGTTATTTTCGTTTAGCTGCTGTTCTTTTTATTCTTTATTTGTTTGATGTCATGATTAGAGATTTTTTTTGTGTAAGAAGAGTCCTAGAATAGTAGTATCCGTCAGTTGTCAAATGCAGCATGTGTCAGCAGAAAACTGGCGCAAACTGCAGCATAATACGGCCTAAGGGTTACCCACCGGAGACACTAATAGAAACCTGATACTATTCAGCTGTTAATCAGAACGGCTTCTCAAGATACTACACAAGAGTTCTGGCTACAAACTACTAGTCAGGGGCATAAACCAGGAAAAGACCAACAAGTTAACCTCAGAATGAAGAGACGTTGCCATCATCCACATGTACCCATGTTTTATAAATTATGCGAAAGCTTTTTACAAGTACTCCAAAATCAATTGATAGAAATGCTCAGCAACTTTGACATATTTGGGAAAGATATTAGAGTAACCAGGAATCTCTAGGTGCAGCAAACCGCCTGCCTACAAACCGAAAACGAATTCTGTAGACATACAAAGATAGAAAGAGGCGTAAGACAAAGATGTACAATTTCACCGGATCTATTCAACTTGTAAAGCGAGACTATACTGAGGACGCTAAAAGCCAAGATTCGTCAGCGGAGGCCACAATCTGAACAGTATAAGGTACGCAGATGATACAGTGCTGATAGCAGACAAAGAAAGGAAACTACAAGACCTTCTACAGAGGGTAACTGAAGAGAGTGACAAGAAAGGACGACAAATAAACTGCAAGAAAACCGAATGCATGGTCACCAGTAAAAAGTGCAGCCCAAATGCCAAATACAGGTGGGGGATACTAAAATCAAGCAGGTACAAAAACTTAAATACCTGGGAAGTGTTCTAACAGAAGACGGAATGTACGATACAGAGAACCGAAGGGGAATTGCCATGGCGAATGACGCGTTTCAAAAGCTGAGTAGAGTGTTAAGAGACAGGGAAATTTAACTACAAAGAAGCGAGTACTGGATTGCTATGTGATGTCAGTTCTTCAATATGGCAGCGAATGTTGGACAATATCATCAAAAAGGAATGAAAAACTTGAAGGAACTGAAATGTGGTTCTACAGAAGCATTCTGGATATAAAGTGAGGGATCAATTCCATGTTACAATCAATATATAAACTGACCCCTCACTTTGTGGCTACAACAGTTTCTATACATTTATATTCCTGACATCCGAAAGCACGAGGATGCATCCCAGAAGTTAAGTAAACTATTAAGAAACAGGAAAATTTTGCTAGAAACAAAGAAGAGAGTACTGGATTGCTATGTGATGTCAGTTCTTCAATATGACTGTGAATGCTGGACAATATCATCAAAGGCGAAGGAAAACTTGAAGTAACTAAAATGTGGTTTTACTGAAGGATGTTGCGGATATCATGGATCGAGCATGTGAGTAATGATGAGGTTTTGGAAAGGATGGAATGAAAAGAAAATGAATATTGTGCATCAGGAAAAGACTGCTAAAGTTCCTGGGACATGCAATGAGGAAGGAGGTCATAGAGAACCTGATGCTCACCGGCCAGATAAAAGGAAAGAGAGACAGGAGAAAGCATTGGGTAACATACTCAACGGGCCTGAGCGGAGGTTGGGTGGTATAACAGGAGAAAGTTTTTCTATGAACCACTAGGGATAGGGTGACGTGGACGGCCATGATCGCCTACATCCAGAAGAATTTAGATAAGATGTATTAGCTACAGTGTAACCCTGATTTAAGAGAGTTGTCGGGACTGTATTAAAAAATTCTCTTATATCCGGGTTTCTTTTATACTAGGGTTTGCTTTATTATTATACATTACAACAGGCTTTAATTTGGGAGCAGATAAAATCTCTCTTATATCCGGGTTCACTTACATCCGGTTTCTCTTATATGCGAGTCTCTTATATCCGGGTTATACTGTATATAAATAGTATAAGTAACATAAGTTATCTAATGCATGAAATAAACAGGATTTCGAAATCGGCTCTTCAGTTATGTCCGTTCATCTTTATTTCAAATCTCTCGTAGTCCCGAATAATTTCCTTGATGTCGTGACTATTTTTGGAAGAAAAACACAATAGTTTCAAACATGCTAATTGCATTTTGAATCAATTTTTAAAACTAATTTACCACACTTAAATAATTTTCAAATCGACGTCGCGTTCTTAAAGGGAAATAAAGACAGGTGAAAGCATTCGGTAACATACTCAACGGGCCTGAGCGGAGGTTGGGTGGTGTAACAGGAGAAAGTTTTTCTATGAACCACTAGGGATAGGGTGACGTGGACGGCCATGATCGCCTACGTCCTCAAAGGACGTGGCACATAGGAGATGAATTTCGATAATATCTATCAGGTATATAAAAATATAAAGAATATATGTTATATATGTTATCTAATGTATGAAGGAGTTTTCCGTCTTATGACGACAGATGAAGATGCAGAAGCTCATCTTTTAGTATCAAACAGCCACAAGATACTAGACTTTATGGAAGAATCGAATATCGAAAACTGATTCACAACTTACCGCAATTCACTTTTAAGTACTAGAATATTTGCCGGCCAATTCAGTTTGTTCTACTTTTAACCCGGAGCTGTAGCACAAAAACATGAATTCATCACTTTTCCATAAGGTTGGGCACCTCGAAGTGGTCTATTGATCAACAAGCTTGTCTTCCTGGAATCATTTAGGTTGAGTAGTGAATACAATTCTCACTGGGTGTCACTTACTTTCGGCTTTGTGCCACATCTAAGCTACGCTTAGAAAATCACCATTAGGCACCTCGAGGTGGTGTAACTGTCAGTAAGCTTGTCTCACTAGAATCATTACAATTGAGTAACGAGTTTGATTCTCACTGGGTGTCACTTACTTTCGGCTTTGTGCCACATCTAAGCTACGCTTAGAAAATCACCATTAGGCACCTCGAGGTGGTGTAACTGTCAGTAAGCTTGTCTTACTAAAATCATTACAATTGAGTAACGAGTTTGATTCTTACTGGGTGTCACTTACTTTCGACCTTTTGCAACATTTAAGCTACACTGAGAAAATCACTATACATTTTCCAAGGGTAATAGTGAATGCATGAAATAAACAGGATTTCGAAATCGGCTCTACAATGTCTGTTCATGTTTATTTCAAACGTGTCATAGTCACGAATAAGTTCCATGATATCGTGATTATTTTTGGAAGAAAAACACAATAGTTTAAAAAATTGCAAATTGAATTTTTAATCAGTTTGCCACGTGGACTACATGATCACAAACAAAGAACTGTACCAAACAACTGAAACCACATCACGTAAATACTTTCAGCAGGAGTAACAACTAAAATGTATCTTGAAGAGAAAATAATGACATAATCAAGATATTGACATTCCACACGAAATCAAGCAAAATGCTAGGAAGGAAACGTCAATCAATGACAGTTACTGGACTCGTGAAACCAATTTTACTGAAAATCTCTTTTCAATCTTTTCACTTTTCTTGTTTTTTGTTTTTTTTTTCAATTGGAGTAGATAGACTAAACTATCGCTCGGTTCAAACTCCACCCACGTCTATTGAACAGGTGTAGAGGCTCATCTCTTGTTCCCTGTTTAGGATGTGGTTTCCGGTTTTCTCTTTTCCAATCTTTTCACTTTTCTTCTATTTTTTTCAATTGGAGTAGATAGACTAAACTATCGCCCGGTTCACACTCCACCCACGTCTATTGAACAGGTGTAGAGGCTCATCTCTTGTTCCCTGTTTAGGATGTGGTTTCCGGTTTTCTCTTTTCCAAACTTTTCACTCTTCTTTTTTTTTTCAATTGGAGTAGATAGACTAAACTATCGCCCTGTTCACACTTCACCCACGTCTATTGAACAGGTGTAGAGGCTCATCCCTTGTTCCCTGTTTAGGATGTGGTTTCCGGCTTTCTCTCTTTTAATCATTTCATTCTTACTTAGCACATCAGTGGCGTTACCGGCTTGCTCGGGGTAATATGATTAAAAAAAAAACTTATATAATTTTCTAATCGACCTTTCTACGTTTATGCTTAAAACTCGTAAACTATAATATACTTATAACTTACAAAGTTTCACACGAAAAACTACCATAACTGGGTCCCACAGTCAGGTTAGCCAAATGCAGACGACAATTCTACTCCTGAGGCTTCTTCTCTCGCAGTTCCCGCCTGTGGAACTCGCTCCCATATTCTTGCTTTCCTGACGGCTACAACCTCCAGAAATTTAAATGCAATGTCAATACTCATCTATTAACCACTGAACTCTAGCTCTCTCACCCCACCATATATCCTTCCCTTTCTCTCCACCTATGTATCTGTCATCGCACCTGCATTCTCAGCTTTCTATTGCTCCTTTCTAACTAGTTTGTACTCCTCACTCTTCTCTAATTAATCTTTTTACATTTATGTAGCCCCCGCTCATCAGTGGCATTTCTACCTTGCTCGGGGTGAAATGATTAAAAAAAAAATACGCCATCTATCTGAAGTTGATCTTGAACAAGACTGAAAGTACTTGCGACTAAAAATATATATACAAATAAAAATCATGAAAATACATACAAAGCTTTTCTTGTGGACTTTAATAAGCAGGGCAAGAAACTTATTGGTGACAACGAGAGGATTAAACTAAAAAATAAATAAACATATATCTACGTTATTTGATCAAGTACACACAAATGGTCCATTTGTTAATACTGCAAAATAACATGTGCATCAAATTAATTTATAAATATTTGATAATTACCTATATAGCAGTTTCTTCAATGAAAGAATGAAGAAAATTTAAGGGGATTCGGACGAGTTCGTCTTAGCTTCCTTGCCTTGAAAAATTTTGCAATGTAATAATAACAAAAAAAACATTCTATTTTCATTTATAATTATCGACTTGGCAATAAATACTAAAAATATTATGAAATGCATCATTTCTTTTGAAAAATTGGGGTAACCTAATACTTATGGCCCGTAGTGTATATATATATATATATATATATATATATATATATATATATATATATATATATAATACTAATTAATTATAATAACCGTTTTAATAATCATGACAAACTCTAAAAGACAACAACGTCAATTTCAATCTAGCTTCAATTTCAACCGATTGGACCATTGCAATGACAGCGTTACATACGCATTTTTAGGGTTGACATTTAAATTTACGCCAAATATCTGAATTAAAATTGGTTTTTCAAATAAATTCAGACAGGAATTAAGATTAAACAGGTATTCAAGCTTTCACTAAGAATTCATTTTACACTCTGTGTGTGTGTGTGTGTGTGTGTGTGTGTGTGTGTGTGTGTGTGTGTGTGTGTGTGTCTTTAAGTTGCAAACCCTCTTTTAAACAAGAGGATGATGTGGTTAACTTTTTTATATAATTTTATTTTAACATTTTTACACTTCATTACGTAAATTATTTATCCAAGAAGTTGCGGTTATACCTCTATACATTATCAAGAGTAAAATTATATTTTCAACAAAAAAATTAAAATATCACGTAAAAAACAATATAAATATATATTTATATATAAGTGAAGTTTATCACTTAGCTGATTAATCTCACCTTCAAGAATCCGACTCGTAAATGGAGATTTCCGTCCAATCCTCAGGGGTTATAAGTAAAATGTATTCATGCACTTGATGTTTGCCTGAGGCTTTTCTGTATTCTTTAAATATGTGCGTTTCTGTGCGTGCAAAATGCGCGTCTGTCTGCACGAATGTCCGTACGTGTATGGTGCTATCTTCTGTCCATATTTTATTTCTTGTTTTTTTTTTCTCGTTTATGCAGGAGTGTGTGTGTTTAGAGTGTTATGATCGAATGTTCATTTTTCGTTTTATTTTTCTTTTCACATTTGACTCACTCTTTAACGGGTTCAATGTTTTTCCTCTATTCGTTCGATGACTTCCATCCTTTGTTGTAAATTGTCACGTTAGGGGTGCGGAAATATTGTTAATGTATATCGGGTTGTTGTTGAGTTTTATGTAGAGTTTGTATCTTCCATTGTTCAGTTTTTTTGTTTTAATCATATCACCCTGAGCAAGGCGGTACCGCCACTGATGTGGAGGGGGCTACATAGGAGTGAAAATATTGGAAAAGAGAAAACCGGAAACCGCACCCTAAACAGAAAACAAGGGATGAGCCTCTTCACCCGTTCAATAGACGTGGGTGGAATGTGAACCGGGCGATAGTTTAGTCTATATACTCGAATTGAAGAAAAAAAAAAAAGAAAAAGAAAAAAAAATGAGAAGATTGGAAAAGAGAAAACCGGAAACCGAATCCTAAACAGGAAACAAGGGATGAGCCTCTTCACCTGTTCAATAGACGTGGATAGAGTGTGAACCGGGCGATAGTTTAGTCTATCTACTCCAATTGAAGAAAAAAAAAAAAGAAAAAGAAAAAAGTGAAAAGATTGGAAAAGAGAAAACCGGAAACCGCATCCTAAACAGGGAACAAGGGATGAGCCTCTTCACCTGTTCAATAGACGTGGGTGAAGTGTGAACCGGGCGATAGTTTAGTATATCTACTCCAATTGAAGAAAAAAAAAGAAAAAGAAAAAAAGTGAGAAGATTGGAAAAGAGAAAACCGGAAACCGAATCCTAAACAGGAAACAAGGGATGAGCCTCTTCACCTGTTCAATAGACGTGGGTGGGAGGTGAACCGGGCGATAGTTTAGTCTATCTACTGCAATTATTTGAATATTATATCTATGGAATTTAGTATTTTCTATTAGATTTTATATCTACTTAATATCCTAAAGTTTTGAAGAATTTTATCATTTCTTATTTCTATATAATTTTTGTTAATAATGTTTGTTAGTTTGTTGTTTATGCATATGGCAGTTAGATCGCATATTTCTGCCCCATCATAGTTTGGCATTGTTGCATCAAATACGTTATTATTATTTATATTATTGTTATCATCATTTTGGTGCTTTTTCCCCATATTTTTTTGTGGTAAGACATTGATTTTTTTATGTTTAATTATATTCATACCTTTACTGATAGTTGTGTATGGTTTTGCTACGTTTAATGTGCGTTGTAGTACAGTGGATATCGGCCCGGGGAGAACAGTTCAAATTCCAGTTGAATCAATTGTATTCACTTACGCGCAAATACCCTTGGGAAAGGTATTAATCCGTCTCTTCCTTCCAGTTATGGGTTAAATATCAGGGTAGATTGGGTTCTATAGCCTTGGTCGGCAACCAGTCTACCGCAGAAAGCAATGGCAACCTACTGCGGGATAATCTTCTGCCCAGTCAGTCATGTTTCTTTCGAGACATGATCGACTAAGCGTGTATCGCGCATGGCACTTAACTGACTGAATGTGTCATTTAGTATATTTCATTAATAGATAGCTAGACGTTTTAGTGTAGACGTTTATGAAAATCGGTTTCTTTATTACTATTGGGATTAAACGACTTGTTTGTCGCTTCATATATATATATATATATATATATATATATATATATATATATATGTATGTGTGTGTGTGTGTGTGTGTGTGTGTGTGTCTGTGTCTGTGTACACTACCAGCCATAATTATTAGGCAAAGCTAGTGTTTTAACAAAATGATGTATTTCATATTATTTTTTTAGTATTTATCGCCAAGTAGATAATACTAGATGAAATTAGTATGGTTCTTTTGTTATTATTACTTTGCAAAATTTTACAAGGCATCTAGGAAGCCTTTGCTTCGGCCAGCAAATAAGAAGAGACTAGCATGGGGAAGAGAGCACAAAAACTGGCCACCAAAACAATTCATTTGATGCACATGTTATTGTGCAGTATTAAAAATGAACAAATATATTGTCATTTATAATTATCCAATTTGAAATAAATTCTAAAAAAATATTATGAAATATATCCTTTCCTTTTGAAAACTGGTGTAGCCTAATAATTATAGCCAGAAGTGTGTATATATGTATACTAGCAGTATAACCCGGCGTTGCTCGGGTGTAATGAAAACTTTAAAACTAATCCATGGTCCTGGATCTCAGACTCTTTGGACGTTAGCACGAAAGACTAAAAAGCGATAGTTGTTTCCAGTTAAAACGAAACCGTAGAATGAAAGAAAAATGAATGGATGTAAGTCAAATTTTGATTTCCTTGTATCGATATCAAATAAGTTTTTTTCGTCGTAAACTGAATTTTGAAGGCTAAATAAGTCCTCTGAGTAATCGGTTTCATGGCTGAGACTATGAACTACAATTATACTTACTTAGAGCCAAACCCACACCAAAAACTAAAATAAAAAGGTTGAAAAAATGCAGACATACAGGCAGATAAACAGACACACACACACACACAAACATCTTGCCTTTTATATATATATATATATATATATATATATTATCGCTTTTCTGCACTATTGTAAGAACTGCAACCTTGAAACTTCTGAATATCGTTTCTTATGTCTTTGACTATGAATGTATCAAAATTGATTAAAATCGAACCACTTCTTTTATAACCCAATTTCTTCGATTAGCGATTTTCGATATTTATCGGGGAGACCTCGACACAAAACCTATCTAAGAACACCCGCAGACGCTTATAGTACAACTGTGTAAATTTTCAAGAAAATCGGTTCAGCAGTTTCGGAGTCTATAGGTAACGGGAACACACACAGACACACACACATACACACACAGAGACAAAGTTCCATTTATAAAGAAGTTTAGATATTTAACATTGGCATATTTTTGTTTGATATTTCTCCATTTTAAATTCTAATTTCAAATTGACTTTTATGCTTCCCCCATATATTCCAGCATCAAGGATACTTCGATATCAAAGACAATTACAAATTTTAACTTTCATTTTATTTTTAATTTAGAAATATTTTTTAAAATCCCAAAAGTAAATAAAATCGAGCTGTAGAAGACAGAGTAAATTTTTGAGTCTTCGAGTATTTTCCAAATTTACTTTTGGAATTTTCGAGACTTACTTTAAGACGTTCTTTGATGCCAAGAAATGCTATGCTTATACCCTTCCCCATATATGCCTTATTTATTTGTTTTATACTTGAAAAAAATAACTTCAAGAGTTATGAATTCAATACCAGGCTACAGCAGAGATGAACAAATGACTTAGAGACAAAGTTCCATTTATAAATAAGTTTAGATTTACAAGCGTTCTCACAACGCAAATCTGGTGTAGATTATTTTGAAAATAAAAACTGGATCGACAAAAATATAAATCAGTATGATTTAAAGTTTTAACACCATTCTCAACAATTTCAAAATGAAAACAAAACATTTTCTTGAATTTGAAATCTGTCACCTTTTTATTTTTTATTTTTTTAATTAATGAGGTATCGATTCTATGAATATAACTTATATATAAATTACCTAAATATTCAGTACCTGATATCGAGACAAAAATAAATCAATAATACTCTCTCTAAACAAAGTTTGCAAGTTGGTTCTACTGCTTCTAATGTTTAGTAGAATACTTGTCACCAATATATACTTTATTCATACACATATTTATAAACATGTCTGGATAACTTAATGCCAAACAGGAAAAGAAGTGTAGGTAACTATTTTCCGTTTTTTTTTTATTTCTTTTCAAAATTGTATGAACATACCTATCATAAAAAAATGATACAAAGGGTGCCTAGTAAAAAGCAGTAAATTCAGAAAGACCATTGAAAACTGGTGATATGTGATATGACTTAAAATATCAGGAAGAATTTCTGCACACTTCGTAAATTCCCATGTCGGATGTTCTTTGTAAAGTACGACAACTTGACGCTGAAAATCAAAATATGAAACAACCCTAAAAGAGATAGTGCATTCCTGTAAAACTCACATATACACCACACTGTACACTAATACTTATTTAAGTGTATACGTGATACACGTTTTGGGCGATCATGTCTCGAAAGGGACATAACTGACTGGGCAGAAGATTATCCCGCAGTAGGTTGTCATTGCTTACTGTGCTAGACTGGTTGCCAGCCAAGACTATAGAACCCGATCTGTCCTGTTATTTAACCTATAACTGGAGAGAAGAAACAGATTAATATTTTCCCAATGGTATTTGTGCGTAAGTGAATGCAGAGAATGCAACTGGAATTCAGACTCGGCTTCCTGATTTCTCGTTCTGAGCCGATATCCACTGAACCACAATGTCCTAAAATATGTCATTTTGTCTGGTGAATTAAAATACCTAGGAAGTGTTCTAACAGGAGATGGAAAGTGCGACACAGAGATCCGAAGGCGAATTGGCATGGCAAAAGACGCTTTCCAGAAGCTGATTAAAGTACTAACACACAGGTAAATTTCGCTAGAAACAAAGAAAAGAGTGCTGGATTGCTATGTGATGTCAGTTCTTCAATACGGCAGTGAATGCTGGACAATATCATCGAAAATGAGCACAAAACTAGAAGAAGCTGAAATGTGGTTCTACAGAAGGATGCTGAATATAAAGCGGGGGATCAGTTCCATATTACAATCAATATATAAACTGACCCCTCACTTTGTTACCACAACGGTTTCTATACATTTATATTCCTGAGATCCAAAAGCACAAGGATGCATTCCAGAAGCTGAGTAAAGTACTAACACACAGGAAAATTTCACTAGAAACAAAGAAAAGAGTGCTAGACTGCTACGTGATGTCAGTTCTTCAATAAGGCAGTAAATGCTGGACAATATCATCGAAAATGAGGATAAAACTTGAAGCAGCTGAAATGTGGCTCTACAGAAGGATATTGAGGATATCGTCGATTGAGCAAGCAAGCAACGATGAGGTGTTGGAAAGAATGGCAACAAAAAGGCAATTAATAGTGAGCATCAGGAAGATACAACTGAAGTTCCTGGGACACGCAATAAGGAAGGAGAGCTTGGAGAACCTGATACTGACAGGCCAGATAGAAGGAAAAAGACACAGAGGAAGGCAGCGGATAACATATTTGCAGGGCCTGATCAGGTAGATGAAGGAACAGGGGTTGCCAGGGTTTACAGGAGCAAACATACTAAGAGCCACAAGGGATAGGGAGACGTGGAGAATCATGATCGCCTACGTCCTGAAGGGATAGGTCACATAGAAGAAGAACTATTTGAATATTAATGACTCCTCTCAAAATTCTAAAGAATATCCAAATATTCGTTGTTTGCGAAGATATTTATATCTTATCCCGAAATGTTTAAGTTTTCTTTTTATAAAGGTTCTTTGGATATCTCCTATGGATATTATTCTGGATAGCATATCTTGAAATACCATTTTAATCTAAACTTATTTATAAATGGAACTTGTCTGTGTGTGTGTGTGTGTGTGTGTCCATTACCTACAGACTCCGAAACAGCTGAAACGATTTTCTTGAAAATTTACACAGTAGTACTATAAGCGTCTGCGAGTGTTCTTAGCTAGGTTTTGTGTCGAGGTACCCCCGATAAATATCGGAAATCGATAATCGAAAAAATCGGGTTATAGAAGGAGTGGTCCGATTTTAAACAAATTCGATACACTCATAGACAAAGACATAAGAAACAATATTCAGAAGTTTTAAGGTTGCAGTTCTTACAATAGTGAAGAAAATCGGTAATATATATATATATATATATAAAAGGCAAGATGTTTGTGTGTGTGTCTGTTTATCTCTCTGTATGTCCTCTATACAAATCCATAATTTTTATCCGATTCTCACCAAACTTCACACAAATATTCTTTAGGCTGAATCTGAGCTCCAGAACCATGGATTAGTTTTAATGCTTTCATTACACCCGAGCAACGCCGGGTTATACTGCTAGTATTCAATATTATTTATTTCCAATGGCTTAACATTTTCTGTTCAATTGATCATCGCTAACCCAGCTGTTGAAATCACCCTGCCACGCCTTTTCCACGTCTCGGGCGGACATCTACTACTCAACCGCGAGACTTTGGCGGATTTGCAAGCGGTTGACATCGGCAGAAAGTGCCGGGAATGCGCACGGACGACCAAAGTCAACGACAGACGATGGCGCCGCCGCCCCGGTGCCGCGAACGCGACCACCAACCCGAGTTCGGACTACGAGCTTTTTAACCGCAACAACTTTAATATACGCTACCGGAGCTGGAATTACCGCGGCTGCTGGCACCAGACTTGCCCTCCGGTTGGTCCTCATTAACGGATTTGACGTGTACTCATTTCCGAGGTTGGAAAATTTTGAAACTGAATGATAGATTTCGGGTCAGTTTATAACTCTAGAAACAAGCAAGTTGGAAAAGTTTTTGTCCCCAATACCAGATGAAAGACAATTCACATTGAAATTGAAAGAAGAGAAAGCTTCAGTTTTGCAATTTAAGACAAACAGGAAGGAATATGAATGCATTTATTCTGAAGATATAAATCTTTGAATAATTAGAATCAAATTAATATCAAGTGAAATGAATCCGTAGAATGACCATTGTTAGTACAATGTAAAATGTTTTTATTAAATGTTATATTCATTTATGTTCGTCTGCCGGACTGAATGTTCGAGAAATAAGAAAAAAATAAGAATAATAATATAAGTGCTTTTGAAAAAGGTTTAATTCCTGAATTCATATTTCCCATATTATGGTCATTATTATATCGATAATATAATATCACCCTATTTTACGGATAGAGGGAAATGGCTAAAAGAGAAAATATTTGAAAACAGTCTTTGTTCGAAGAAATACTTTTCTGCTACTAAGACATACACAAAACTATATATAGGTATTTGCACACGTCCCAATCAGAAAAAAATATATCTACGCGACAAGCAGAATAAAAGAAAAAAGCATAAAGACAGGGTATTATATATAATATGAAGATTCTTTTGTGTTTCTGTAGAAATAAAGTTTAAAACACCCGATTCAAACTGACCATATTCACCCATTAAATCCCAGGTGAGAAATCTTCTATGCACAGGAAACGCTGAGTCGTGGGTTTTTTGCGAACTGAGTTGCTATAAGCCGAAGTTTCTCTTTGCACCAGGGGAAGATATATTCTTAAAGGGAAACTGTGCTATGGACTGTTGTGGTGGAAGATTCAGCCTCATATCGTGCAGATTGGCTCAGGTCATACAAGCGACTAGTTCTTTTGGGTCCTATGAACCAATTGAATGTCCCGTTATGTTCATCAATTAATGATATCAGTAACCAGCTGTCACGTAATCCAGGTGGTTTATTCGACCAGAGAGTGATAATCACCTTTTGTATCCTTACAACAGGATTTCTTGAATATTCCGACCGATAGATGAAAAATGAATGAATGTAAGTCAAATTTTCATTTCCTGGTATCGATATCAAATAAGTTTTTTCGTCATAAACTGAATTTTGAAGGCTAAATAAGTCCTCTGAGTAAATGGTATTATGGCTGAGACTAAGAACAAAAATGATACTTACTTAGAGCCAAACCCGAAGCAAAAACTAAAATAAAAGGGCTGAAAAAATACAGACACAGGCAGATAAACAAACACACACACAAACATCTTGCCTTTTATATATATATATATATATACAATTGATTTTCTGTAAGAACTGCAACCTTGAAACGTCTGAATATCGTTCCTTAGGTCTTTATCAATGAGTGTATGAAAATTTGATTATAATTGGACCACACCTTCTATAACCCGACTTTTTCGATTATCGATTTTCGATATTTATCTGGAGTACCTTGACACAAAACCATGCTAAGAACACTCGCAGACGCTTATAGTACAACTGTGTAAATTTTCAAGAAAATCAGTTCAGCCGTTTCGGAGTCTATAGGTAACGGATACACACAGACACACACAGACACACACACAGACAAAGTCCGATTTATAAATAAGTTTATATATATATATATATATATATATATATATATATATATATATATATGAAGCGACAAACAAATAGATTCATGGCATTTTTTCCCTGGTACTCTGTCCACGTGTATTTAAGCGTGCTACTAGCTTGGTATCTCGATTCTATCATTTTATTGTTGAAATAATTAAATGTAACCGCCTCTTCTTTTTCCGTTTACTTGCTTACCTGATAGCTTCTTCTTCTTCTTCATCTTCTTCTTCTATGTGCCCTGTCAATTCAGGACGTAGGCGATCATGGTTCTCCACGCCTCCCTATCCCTTGTGGCTCTTAGTATGTTTGCTCCTGTTACTCCTGGCAACCCCCGTTCCGTCATCCACCTGATCAGGCCCTGCAAATATTTTATCCGCTGCCTTCCTCTGTCTCTTTTTCCTTCTATCTGGCCAGTCAGTATCAGGTTCTCCAGGCTCTCCTTCCTCATTGCGTGTCCCAGGAAGTTCAGTTGTATCTTCCTGATGCTCACTATTAATTGCCTTTTTGTTGCCATTCTCTCCAACACCTCATCGTTGCTTGCATGCTCAGTCCACGATATCCGCAGCATCATTCTGTAGAACCACATTTCACCTGCTTCCAGTTTTATCCTCATTTTCTTGATATTGTCTAGCATTCACTGCCGTATTGAAGAACTGACATCACATAGCAATCGAGCCCTCTTTTCTTTGTTTCTAGTGAAATTTTCCTGTGTTAGTACTTTACTCAGTTTCTGGAACGCGTCCTTTGCCATGCCAATTCGCCTTCGGATCTCTGTGTCGCAAATTCCATCTCCTGTTAGAACACTTCCTAGGTAGTTAAATTTTTGTACTTGCCTGATTTTGGTATCCCCCACCTGTATTTGGCATTCTGAGTTGCACCTGTTGCTGATGACCATGCACTCAGTTTTCTTAAAGTTTATTTGTAGTCCTTACAATGTCTGAAATATTAAACGCAACGTCAATTGTCATCTTCTATCTTCTTCAATCCTGGTGATTTTTATCCCTTCTTCAATGCCATAACGTACCAAGGCGATCATGGCTCTCCACGTCTCCCTATCCCTTGTGGCTCTTAGTATGTTTGCTCCTGTTGCTCCTGGCAACCCCCGTTCCATCATCCACTTGATCTGGCCCCGCAAATATGTTATCGCCATTTTGCTTAGGGTGACTAATTAAAGAAAAATTAAAAAAAAAAACAAACTAAAATACAATCTATCAGATTAATGATATTTTTTTAAAAAATACAGTGTGTATAAATATTACATTGTGTCTTTAACATTTTTGTTCTGATACGCATTTTAAGGAGTCAAATATATTTTTAAAATGATATATATTTGATATGAAATTTATATCTTTTAAAAATAAATTCGAAAAAATATGTTGCATTTGGGAATATTCTTCTTATGAACTTTTACCTCTTGGAATAGTCTGCCGGAAGAACGCTTCTTTGATTTCTACAATCTTATCATTTCTAAGTCTACTTTATCTACTTTCAACACATATATTTAATAAACCACTACGTTGAGTGACTATTAGGCCTATTAATGGGTAAAAAAACATGTATGAACAAAATTCATTGTTTCTTATCTGGCTATGGCTTTTTTTAAAAATGAGTATACGGTGCGAGCAAGGGTCCAGTCACCATCATTTTAATCAAATACCAAGAATATTAATTACGATTGTACACGTGCCGTCAAAAGCGATGGAAAAATATTTGAAAGGATTATTTCTTGTCTCCTCACAGGTGGTTCTTATCCCCATGACCGTGATAGAAGGGAATATATATATCTACAGTACTCTGCAAAAGTATTAGGACAAGAATTATTTTATCTTTCATGAGGCATATTGAAAGAAACTAAACAATTTAAGTAAAGTAATTTTAATTGATTTACACAACAAATGTTTCAACAAGAAAAAATACTTTTTATAAATTAATTTAATATTTAGTATAATAGCCTTTTGCTTTGATCACAGCCTTCATTCTGTCAGGCATTGACATCACAAGCTTCTTCAATGTATCTAATGTTATCTCCTGCCAAGCAGCTTGTATTTGTTCCTAAAGTGTGTCTTGCGAAGTAACGTTAGATTTATCAATTTTTTTGTCGGAAATATCCCATAGATGCTCAATAGGATTGGGATCATGGCTTTCTAGGGGCCAATTCAAATTCCAAAGCCTTCCCTCCTCTTCCTTCTTAGTTAAATAATTTGAATTTCAGTGAGGTTTTTAAAAAATCAACCCTGTCCTAATACTTTTGCATACTACCGGTAGTGTGCAAAAGTGTTAGGACAGTGGGGATTTTAAACTTTATTTTGATGCCTCATAAAAGATAAAATAGTTCTTGTCCTAATACATATATATTTCATTTGTAAACGAGTTATTACGCGACCCATATTCTTGCTATGAGTGCTGTCTCCAGGCGATCTTTAATAACTGATTTGACTTTTACGGTTTTTTTAAGAACGCTTACGTCATGGTGCTTTCTTGCTTTTTATTTTTTTTTGAACGCTCACGTGGCAGGAATTTTTTGAACGCACAATTTTCAAAATTACAAGAAATTTTAATGTTTTCATTCATGGTTGTATGAAACTAATAGGTATTTTTAGTATCGTTACAATTAGTCATAATTTCCGTTCTTACATTCAATGGTTCATTTTTGTTTGGGAATAGCATAATCTCGATTTTTTTTATCCTAGCACAGTCAGCATATCTTGCTACCGTTGTAAGGTTTGACTGCTTTCACTATACTCCACGTTATGTCTGGGTCTTTTCTATATTTTGATTTCAATTTCCTCACCTGGCTAGCCAATTTTGTGCAGTGTTTTCAGTTCTCTATTTTGAATGTAGATTTGTGATTGAACCACCTGGTTTTAAAGGTGTATTTGGTTGATCCCATATATAATTTATTTTGGCCGTTAAATCATATATTTTTGTCTTGTAAATAACTTCTTTTGTATTGCAAAGTCCTTGAAGTGGACAATTATTTTTGTCCCGGCAGTTGCCTTCTTTATTAGTGGTTTTGTTTTCTACAATGCTATCTAAATTTCTGGCGTTTTGTTTTTTCATGAAACTATCTAAATTACTAGCACAACTATGACTTAGTTTGATTGTGTTTCTATTGAAAATATTGTTTACTTCTGATCCTTTTGGAAGGTGTGTATCTATCCGTTTAAAAAGTATTTATCCTATTTTGGTCCTTATCTCTAAATTAAATGGTGGGTTGAACAATCAATATATATATATATATATATATATATATATATATATATATATATAACATTGACGGTTTTTGTGCCGGTCACATTTGAAATAACCGACGGAAAATCTGGAGCAAATATCAAAAGCGATTATATGTCTCGTAAAGCACTAAAAAAAAAAAAGACTTTCTCTTGCTTGTACAGTTTTTTTTATTTACAAATATATAAAATAATCAGCGCGAATGGGGTTTGTGATATGGACACGATTCGTCAATATTATATAGATTTATTTTTCGAATATTTCTCTTTTATCAGAAGTAATTTTTTTGGAACAGGGAAGAACATAATTATATCTTCGTGTAAACCTGTTATTAACATGAGTCTATGCGATTTTACCGTGTCTGCAAATTGTTCGGTTTTCTTCGATTTGTTGACGAAGGTAGAGAAAGGCGAGGGAAGTTTGATGTTCTATTGATGATAAAAATGCTGAAAAGATATTACACAGACACACACACACACACACACACACACACACACACACACACACACACACATATATATATATATATATATATATATATATATACGCAATTACGTATTATAATTGGACTTTCCCGAAAGTGTGTAATCATACGTATATTTGTACATATATATATATATATATATATATATATATATATATATATCCATGAATAGATAAATCTTATAATTGAACTTCCCGATAGGAAATGTTATAAAAGCACTTTTAAATCTTCGAAAAATTACTCATGAAAATCAGAAAATTTCATAACGAACATAAACCTACACAAACAATACTTTCTCTCTCTCTTTCACACACACACACACACACACACTATATAATATATATATATATATATATATATATATATACACACACACGTATATATATATATATACATATATATATATATATATATATATATATATATATATCATCGCTTACCAGTGTCGTCAAAAGTGATGGCGTATATGAAATTGATATTGTTAGATTATTTTTTTAACTGAGGCGTTAAGGATATTTTTCAGTTTTCATTTTTGCACACATCTCTTGCACAAAGAATGTCTTCTGCTTGGAAACTCTTGCTATTGTCAGATTACAGCATCGCCATCTGTCTGTTTTGGTGTAAATATTTCAGAGATTTCACATAAAAGCTGTAAAAATGAATAAATTTCAGAATAATCTATAAAAAATGGAGAAAAATTTGATGTTTTATTCTTTAGGACATCATCGGACAAAACTATGTCACATCTACAAGCGAAAAAGATTTATCTAAGATTAACATTAAATATTTTACAACTTCTACAACGATATATATAATACGAAAGAAAATAGTAAAATAGTAAGCTAAAATCGGAATAAGGAATTTACTTTATAACCAGGAATAATTGCCACAAGAAATGCATAGGAGAAAACTCAAGAAATTTAAATAAAACCTTAAACAAACACAAAAGGACACCGTTAGTAAAATAACACACTAAATACTGACTGATTCAATGATGTGTCTTTTATGGTGTGGGAAAAAAACTTCTAAAACAATTTTTTTTTTAATCATTTCACCCCAAGCAAGGCATTCCACTGCCACTATTGCGCCTGGGGCTACATGGGGGAAGGTAAATAGAAAGAGTGGTTAGATATAGTAAATGTCAGAAGGGGTGGGGTGATAGATAGTTGGGTGGGTGGGAAGAATGTTTGAAAGAATATAATACGAAATGAAATAGTAAACTTTTTTTAATCGTTTCACCCCAAGCATGGCGGTAACGCCACTGATGCGCAGGGGGCTACAAAAGAGAAAAAACATTAGATAGGAGGAGAGTAAAGTGAAAGACAAACCAGTTAGAGGGGGTGTCAGAAAAAGGGCAAGAAAAGGATGGGAACAAAGGGGTGATGACATTTGCAAAGGTAGAGAGAAAAGAAAGGATACACAGGGTAATGTAGAAAGAATTAGAGTCAAAAGGATAAGAGATGGGAATTGACATTGCAATTAAATTCCTGGAGGTTGTAGGCATCAGGAAAGCAAATATACGGAAGGAATTTCCACAGGCGAGAAATGCTAGAAATGAAGCTAAAGGAGTAGAATTTTCGGCTTCCTAGAGCTATATTCACTAGCCTCCCCACAAAAGGCCGGATGTGACACATGGTCATTTTAAAGTGGGAGTTCCCGGCCATATAGCCGGGCCAAAAATATGTCTGTCTATTTTTACCGAGCCGTGGTTCTACCCTCCGGCGGAACCACGACTGGGTTTGTGCTCTCTGCTCGGAAGCAGAGAGCGCCCTCTACCGAAGGCAGAGTGCTGACAGTGTCAACCGCAGCAGAAGCAAGTCTGCTACGCAGTGGAGCTATGGGTTGAATAGCAGCACAGATCGGGTTTTATAGCCTTGGTTGGCAACCAGTGTACCGCAGAAAGCAATGGTAATCTACTATAGGATAATCTTCTGCATAGTCAGTGATGTCTCATTCGAGACATGATTGCCCAAGCGTGTCACGTATGGTACTTAACTGATTGACTGAATATTTGAAAACATGATTAAGCCTTCTACTGGGCAAAAAGTGGGGGATCAGTTTTATATTGTTATGAAGTAATAAACTGATTCCCCACGAATTACTACTTAATAATATGATACATCTCTTCTCCCTCTAGCTATAGGTTGAATAGCAGGACAGATTGGGTTCTATAGCCTTGGTTGGCAACCAGTCTACCGCAGAAACAATGGCAACCTACTGTGGGATAATCTTCTGCCCAGTCAGTGATGTCTCTTTCGAGACATGATCGTATAAAGCGGGTATAACGTATGGTACTTGACTGACTGAATATTTGGAAGAATAATTTAAATATTTTACGGGTCATAAAGTGGGAGATCAGTTTTCTTTTAGCTTGAAGTAGTATATTGATCCCCCATTAATTAGTGCTTAATAATATAATCCACCTCTTCTTCCTACAGCTATGGTTTGAATAGCAGAAAAGATTAGGTTCTATAGCCGTGGTTCGCAACCAGTCTACCGCAGAAAGCAATGACAACCTACTGCGGGATAATCTTCTGCCCAGTCAATCATGTCTCTTTCGAGACATGATCGCCCAAGCGTGTATCACGTATGGCACTTAACTGACTGACTGAATATAATAGTTGGATTAATGATTAAAGCTTATATGGGTCATAAAATGGGGGATCAGTTTATTACTTCATAACTATAGGAAACCGATCCCCCACTAATTACTACATAATAATATAATAGGTTTCTTTTCCCTTTACCTATGAGTCAAATAACAGGACAGATTGGGTTCCATAGCCTTGGTCGGCAACCAGTCTAGCGCAGAAAGCAATGGCAACCTACTGCGGGATAATTTTCTGCCCAGCCCAAAGCTTGTATCACGTATGGCACTTAACTGACTAATATTAGGTTGATAAGCCGCTAAACAAAATCAAACATCCATTTCTCATTATCCTGTACGCATTAGTCTTTTTTCTATTTTTTTCTTGTTGAGAAGTTTGCTTATTTCAGCATTTAATGATGTTAGTAATTATATCCCTTTCTTTTGACATTTTAGACGTTTTAGACATGGTATTTTTTCTCTATTTTTGCCTTCTGCACGACGTTTCGGCCGTTGTCAGGTGCATGGTGCTAAGAATTTCAAAACGAACCCTTTATTACAACCTCATTCTTTGCTTAAAGCTTCGATTGGAAGTCATAAGTTATCCCCTTCAAACCCTGTAAGTTTTTTGTTCACCACTGCTATAGCCTGATATTGAACGCACAACTCTAAGAGTCAGGAGCCACTATATACACTGAGCCATGTGTCCTTATAGACAAGAACAATTGAATTTTGGGACTTATAAACCTAATGTCCAGTAACCCTTTTTACCAGAGTTCATATTGCAATTTTTTTATATTAATAATTCTCAGTTGTTCTTGTCATTAAAGACACATGGCCCAGTGGATAAAAACGTTGGTTAGTTCCTGACTCTTAGAGTTGTGAGTTCAATACCAGGTTACAACAGAGGTGAACAAGTAACTTGCTGGGTTGGATGGAGATAACTCATGACTTCCAATCGAGGCTTTACGCAAGGAATGAGGATGATATACCCCAGTGATTGTAATAAAGGATTCAGTTCGAAATTTCTAGCACCTGAAATAGGCCGGAGCGTACAACGGCCGAAATGTCGTACAAATGGTAAACACGTTGAGGACAATCGTCCGAATAATGTAAATACTGTAAATATTACCTCATATCAGAAATATAGACAAATAGAATGATCTATTATTAAACGTCATACAAATGGAAACAAAGATGAGGACAATAGTCCGAATAATGTAAATACTGTAAATATTACCTCATCTCAGAAATATAGACAGATAGAATGATCTATTATTAAACGTCGTACAAATGGCAACAACAATGAGGACAATAGTCCAAATAATGTAAATACTGTAAATACTACCTCATCTCAGAAATATAGACAAATCGAATGATCTGTTATTAAACGTCGTACAAATGGCAACAAAGATGAGGACAATAGTCCGAATAATGTAAATACTGTAAATACTACCTCATCTCAGAAATATAGACAAATCGAATGATCTGTTATTAAACGTCGTACAAATGGCAACAAAGATGAGGACAATAGACCGAATAATGTAAATACTGTAAATACTACCTCATCTCAGAAATATAGACAAATCGAATGATCTGTTATTAAACGTCGTACAAATGGCAACAAAGATGAGGACAATAGTCCGAATAATGTAAATACTGTAAATACTACCTCATCTGAGAAATATAGACAAAGAGAATGATCTGTTATTAAACGTCGTACAAATGGCAACAAAGATGAGGACAATAGTCCGAATAATGTAAATACTGTAAATACTACCTCATCTCAGAAATATAGACAAATCGAATGATCTGTTATTAAACGTCGTACAAATGGCAACAAAGATGAGGACAATAGTCCGAATAATGTAAATACTGTAAATACTACCTCATCTCAGAAATATAGACAAATCGAATGATCTGTTATTAAACGTCGTACAAATGGCAACAAAGATGAGGACAATAATCCGAATAATGTAAATACTGTAAATACTACCTCATCTCAGAAATATAGACAAATCGAATGATCTGTTATTAAACGTCGTACAAATGGCAACAAAGATGAGGACAATAGACCGAATAATGTAAATACTGTAAATACTACCTCATCTCAGAAATATAGACAAATCGAATGATCTGTTATTAAACGTCGTACAAATGGCAACAAAGATGAGGACAATAATCCGAATAATGTAAATACTGTAAATACTACCTCATCTCAGAAATATAGACAAATCGAATGATCTGTTATTAAACGTCGTACAAATGGCAACAAAGATGAGGACAATAGACCGAATAATGTAAATACTGTAAATACTACCTCATCTCAGAAATATAGACAAATCGAATGATCTGTTATTAAACGTCGTACAAATGGCAACAAAGATGAGGACAATAATCCGAATAATGTAAATACTGTAAATACTACCTCATCTCAGAAATATAGACAAATCGAATGATCTGTTATTAAACGTCGTACAAATGGCAACAAAGATGAGGACAATAGACCGAATAATGTAAATACTGTAAATACTACCTCATCTCAGAAATATAGACAAATCGAATGATCTGTTATTAAACGTCGTACAAATGGCAACAAAGATGAGGACAATAGTCCGAATAATGTAAATACTGTAAATACTACCTCATCTCAGAATTATAGACAAAGAGAATGATCTATTATTAAACGTCGTACAAATGGCAACAACAATGAGGACAATAGTCCAAATAATGTAAATACTGTAAATACTACCTCATCTCAGAAATATAGACAAATCGAATGATCTGTTATTAAACGTCGTACAAATGGCAACAAAGATGAGGACAATAGTCCGAATAATGTAAATACTGTAAATACTACCTCATCTCAGAAATATAGACAAAGAGAATGATCTATTATTAAACGTCGTACAAATGGCAACAACAATGAGGACAATAGTCCAAATAATGTAAATACTGTAAATACTACCTCATCTCAGAAATATAGACAAATCGAATGATCTGTTATTAAACGTCGTACAAATGGCAACAAAGATGAGGACAATAGTCCGAATAATGTAAATACTGTAAATACTACCTCATCTCAGAAATATAGACAAATCGAATGATCTGTTATTAAACGTCGTACAAATGGCAACAAAGATGAGGACAATAGACCGAATAATGTAAATACTGTAAATACTACCTCATCTCAGAAATATAGACAAATCGAATGATCTGTTATTAAACGTCGTACAAATGGCAACAAAGATGAGGACAATAGTCCGAATAATGTAAATACTGTAAATACTACCTCATCTCAGAAATATAGACAAAGAGAATGATCTGTTATTAAACGTCGTACAAATGGCAACAAAGATGAGGACAATAGTCCGAATAATGTAAATACTGTAAATACTACCTCATCTCAGAAATATAGACAAATCGAATGATCTGTTATTAAACGTCGTACAAATGGCAACAAAGATGAGGACAATAGACCGAATAATGTAAATACTGTAAATACTACCTCATCTCAGAAATATAGACAAATCGAATGATCTGTTATTAAACGTCGTACAAATGGCAACAAAGATGAGGACAATAATCCGAATAATGTAAATACTGTAAATACTACCTCATCTCAGAAATATAGACAAATCGAATGATCTGTTAGTAAACGTCGTACAAATGGCAACAAAGATGAGGACAATAGACCGAATAATGTAAATACTGTAAATACTACCTCATCTCAGAAATATAGACAAATCGAATGATCTGTTATTAAACGTCGTACAAATGGCAACAAAGATGAGGACAATAATCCGAATAATGTAAATACTGTAAATACTACCTCATCTCAGAAATATAGACAAAGAGAATGATCTATTATTAAACGTCGTACAAATGGCAACAACAATGAGGACAATAGTCCAAATAATGTAAATACTGTAAATACTACCTCATCTCAGAAATATAGACAAATCGAATGATCTGTTATTAAACGTCGTACAAATGGCAACAAAGATGAGGACAATAGTCCGAATAATGTAAATACTGTAAATACTACCTCATCTCAGAAATATAGACAAAGAGAATGATCTATTATTAAACGTCGTACAAATGGCAACAACAATGAGGACAATAGTCCAAATAATGTAAATACTGTAAATACTACCTCATCTCAGAAATATAGACAAATCGAATGATCTGTTATTAAACGTCGTACAAATGGCAACAAAGATGAGGACAATAGTCCGAATAATGTAAATACTGTAAATACTACCTCATCTCAGAAATATAGACAAATAGAATGATCTATTATTAAACGTCGTACAAATGGCAACAACAATGAGGACAATAGTCCAAATAATGTAAATACTGTAAATACTACCTCATCTCAGAAATATAGACAAAAAGAATGATCTATTATTAAACGTCGTACAAATGGCAACAAAGATGAGGACAATAGTCCGAATAATGTAAATACTGTAAATACTACCTCATCTCAGAAATATAGACAAAGAGAATGATCTATTATTAAACGTCGTACAAATGGCAACAACAATGAGGACAATAGTCCAAATAATGTAAATACTGTAAATACTACCTCATCTCAGAAATATAGACAAATAGAATGATCTATTATTAAACGTCGTACAAATGGCAACAAAGATGAGGACAATAGTCCGAATAATGTAAATACTGTAAATACTACCTCATCTCAGAAATATAGACAAATAGAATGATCTATTATTAAACGTCGTACAAATGGCAACAACAATGAGGACAATAGTCCAAATAATGTAAATACTGTAAATACTACCTCATCTCAGAAATATAGACAAATAGAATGATCTATTATTAAACGTCGTACAAATGGCAACAAAGAAAGATGGAGGACAATAGTACGAATAATGTAAATACTGTAAATACTACCTCATCTCAGAAATATAGACAAATCGAATGATCTGTTATTAAACGTCGTACAAATGGCAACAAAGATGAGGACAATAGTCCGAATAATGTAAATACTGTAAATACTACCTCATCTCAGAAATATAGACAAATCGAATGATCTGTTATTAAACGTCGTACAAATGGCAACAAAGATGAGGACAATAGTCCGAATCATGTAGTGTAAATACTACCTCATCTCAGGAATATTTTTCTCTGTTTTCTCGAATTTGTTTTACCCATATTTATTTATTGATGATAACTTTTCTCCTGAAGTGTTTTATTTTTATTTTTTTTTAAATTCATCATTTTTTCCTTCTGAATTTACGAGCATATCTTTTTTTTATCTTATTGACTCTTTTAATTATAAAATCACAATTCATTCTTGAAGTTACAATTCAATGTTTCCATCAGATTTTTACATTGTAAATGGGATGTAACATTTTAACGATACTATTCTCAGCATTTATGAAGCCAATTGTATTCTCTGCGATGAGCGTTTTGGCGCAGTGGATATCGGCGTGGAACGGAAATCCAAGAAAGCCGAGTTCGAATTCCAGTTGAATATAGCTTACATAACTTGGGAAAGTTGTTAATCCGTCTGTTCTTGTCAGTCAGTTAAGGGCCATATGTGATACACGATTTGGTCGATCATGTCTCGAAAGAGATATGACTGACTGGACAGGAGATTATCACGCAAAAGGTTGCCATTGTTTCTGTGATAGACTGGTTGACAGCCAAGGCTATAAAACCTAATCTGTCCTGCTATTCAACCCATAGCTGTAAGAAGAAGAGGTGGATAATATTATTAAGTACAAATTTTAGGGGATCAGTTCATGACTTTATACTAATAGAATAACGATCCTCCACTTTATGCCCAGTAGAAGCTTTAGTTATACTTCCAAATATTCAGCCAGTTAATTGTCGTATGTGAGACACGCTTAGGACGATCATGTCTCGAAATAGACATGACTGACTGGGAAGAAGATTATCACGCAGTAGGTTGCCATTGCTTTCTGCGGTAGTCTGGTTGCCGACCAAGGCAATAGATCCTAATCTGTCCTGCTATTCAACCCATAGCTGTAGCGAGAAGAGGTGGATTATATTACTAAGTACTAATTAGTGGGAGATCAATTTACTACTTGATGACAATAGAAAACCGATCCCCCACTTTATGGCCAGTGGAAGCTTCAATTATGCTTCTAACTAGTCAGTCAATTAAGTGCCATACGTGATACACGCTTTGGGCGATCATGTCTCGAAAGAGTAGGTTGCCATTACTTTCTGCAGTAGACTGGTTGCCAAACAAGGCTATAGAACCCAATCTGTTCTGTTATTTGACTCATAGCTAAAGGGAAAAGAAATCTATTATATTATTATGTAGTAATTAGTGGGGGATCGGTTTCCTAATGTTATGAAGTAATAAACTGATCCCCCACTTTATGACCAATATAAGCCTTAATCATTATTCCAACTATTATATTCAGTCAATCAGTTAAGTGCCATACGTGATACACGCTTTGGGCGATCATATCTCGAAAGAGACATGACTGTCTGGGCAGAAGATTATCCTGCAGTAGGGTGCCATTGCTTTCTGCGGTAGACTGGTTACCAACCAAAGCTATAGAACACAATCTGTCCTATTATTTAACCCATAACTGGAGGGAAAAGACGGATTAATCCCTTTCCCAAAGTTATTTGTGCGTAAGTTAATGCAAGGAGATGCATATATCCGTTTGTTTAAAAAAAATAATCTTGTAAAAATGTATTTTTATTTACGCAGAACATCAATGAGCAGATATCTCCGTAAAAAGTTAGGGACCAATTTTACACTGTATGTATATTATGAACATGACCCCAACTTCTAACAATGAGGCTGACGGGCTACTGAAGTTAAACAACTTCGAGCCTGGTCAGTACCTTGATGGATGAACGATTGGGAATAACAGGTGCTATAAGATTGAATTTTGATGGTGTTTTCTGAACACATGCGAGAAATAGTTGATCTTGAAGAAATATGTGCCTTTATTAATTTATGTAAGGTTTCTCGTTGCTTTATCGCTATTTCCATGGAAAATGGTCAGACGAACAGAGTTGGTTAGTTCTAACAGTTAACGGCTTTATTTTTTTAACTTCGGTAATTGTATGGGAACCAATGTTTGAACGTAAAACGTCCGTAAACCTAAGAGCTCATGGAGAAGGTAGTAATGGTTAGCGAAAAAAGCAGAACTTACTAACAATTGTAAGTAGACGTAATGTTCATTATTTTTTTAAATCATTTCACCCCGAGCAAGGCGGAAATGCCACTGATGTGCGGGGGGCTACATAACTGTAAAAAAAAAGATTAATTAGAAGAGAGTGAGGAGTACAGACCAGTTAGAAAGGAGCAATAGAAAGATGAGAATGCAGGTGTGATGACAGTTAGATAGGTGGAGAGAAAGGGAAGGAAATACGTGGTGGGTAGAGAGCTAGAATCCAGTAGTTAATAGATGAGTATTCACCTTGCATTTAAATTCTTGGAGGTTGTAGCCATCAGGAAAGCAAGAATACGGGAGTGAGTTCCACAGGCGAGAAGTGCGAGAGAAGAAGCTGCAGGAGTAGAATTGTCGTCTACATTTGGATAACCTAACTGTGAATGGATGGGACCCAGTTTCCAATCTGGTTGCACGAGTAAACACCTTTTGTGGAGGCACCAGTGACTTAAGATCGTCCGAGCATAAGCCATGAAAGTATTTATAGAACAGACAAAGGGAGGCTACATTTCCTCGGTGGGAAATGGCTGCAGTCGAGCCGCCAAGTCAGTACCTATCACATTACAGACTCTCCTTTGGAGCCTGTCGAGAACACTGAGGTGAACGGCAGGGGCGCCTGACCATAAATGGCAGCAGTACTCCATGCACGGACGGATGGTTGACTTGTATATATGCAGGATGGATTCAGATGGGCTGAAAGATTTGAATAAAGCCTCATGATTTAATAATTAGTAAGTTTCATTTTTTTTTTTTTGTTGTTGTTTAAATTGACTCCTACGTTGCCAGGAGACTTAAACTATAAAATAAATATATTATTGAAAAATAAATATATTATTGATATTTAACCCCATAAGTGAAAGAGAAATTCCCTAAAATGTCGAATTTGCCAACTTCACATTTACCATTATCCAACAAAATATATGTGGTATATGTGTTAAAATTGCTTGTTGGATTTTGTTCGTGAACAAGTTTTCCATTGCTCTTTGAAAAAAATGGCACTTTCACTCCAAAAGGCATTCACAGCTAGAAGTGCTACAGAAGAAGCTGTTAGCAAAGAACTTACGTTTACATGAAGCCAATTCAAAGAAGATAATAAATTCTTCGATTAAAACCTAATAGAGAGACACATTTCTGACGGTACTAATCATAATTTTCTTATAAAGCTATGACAATAAAAAATCGATTTCAAAATTAGTAGAGAAATAATATAACTTTTCTTATATGATTTTTATACATTCATACAGTTCAAACATCTAGGTCTAACAAGTGACGATTTTTCTTAAATTTAGTCATTGTACGGGAACCATTTTCTGAATGCAATTTATCTGTTAACCTAAGAACTGTTAGAAAAGTGAAAAGGAAGTAAGAATTGTTAGAAGACTAAAGGATTTGGTTTTACCATCAGGAATTAAAAGTTTCATGCCTTCTTTTATTTCAATTGACTCCTACAAAGCCAGGAGACTGAAACTATATAACCCAGTTTATACGTCCAGATTTAGTGTTAGATAGAGAAGTTAACTGAAATGTCAAATTTGCCAACTTCATATCTAAACTTATTTAAAAATGGAATTTTGTCTGTATGTGTGTCTTTTTGTGTGTCCGTTACCTATAGACTCCGAAACGGCTGAACCAATTTTCGTGAAAATTTACACAGATGTGCGTTGTGGTACAGTGGATATCGGCACGGAACGAGAAACCGGCGAGCAGAGTTCGAATTCCAGTTGAATCCATTGCATTCACTTACGCGCAAATACCCTTGGGAAAGGTATTAATCCGTCTCTTCCTTCCAGTTATGGGTTAAATAGCAGGACAGATTGGGTTCTATAGCCTTGGTTGGCAACCAATCTACCGCAGAAAGCAATGGCAACCTACTGCGGCATAATCTTTTGCCCAGTCAGTTATGCCTCGAGAGAGACACAATCGCCCAAGCGTGTATCACGTATGGCACTCGAGTGACTATAAGCGTCTGCAAGTGTTCTTAGCTAGGTTTTGTGTCGAGGTACCCCCGATAAATATCGAAAATCGATAATCGAAAAAGTCGGGTTATAGAAGGAGTGGTCCGATTTTAATCAAATTTGATACACTCATACACAAAGACATAAGAAACGATATTCAAAAGTTTCAAGGTTGCAGTTCTTACAATATTGCAGAAAATAAAATCGATAATATATATATATATATATATATATATATATATATAAAAGGCAAGATGTTTGTGTGTGTCTGTTTATCTGTCTGTATGCTCTTTATACAAATACACAATTTTTTTATCCGATTTTCACCAAACTTCACACAAATATTCTTTCGACTGAGTCTGAGTTCCAGGAACATGGATTAGTTTTAAAGCTTTCATTACACCCGAGCAACGCCGGGCTATACTGCTAGTTCACCATAAGCCAAGAAAATATATGTGGTAAATGTGATACAATCGCTTTGCTGCATTGTGTTCGTGAACACGTTTTCAATTTCTCCCTGGAAAATAGCACTTACATTCCAAAAGGCATTCTCGGCTATGTTAGAAAAGGTATGGAAGCGTTTAATGTGGATATTTCATTGAATTCATCGTCAATCAATATTTAATTGTAGATCGATTTTAAATAAATTTTTGAAAAATGTTTCATGCCCTCATGTATCACTTGATTGATTGACTGAATGAAGATAAGAGGAGCAGATGCAAATAGGAAATAATAGATTGGGTTCTATAGCCTTGGTTGGCAACCAGTCTACCGCAGAAAGCAACGGCAACCTACTGCAAAGTAAATCTTCTGCCCAGTCAGTCATATCTCTTTTGAGACATGATTGCCCAAGCATATATCACGTATGGCACTTAACCGACTGGCAATGAATGTAAGAGAAGCAAATGAAAATAGGAAATAATAGATTGGGTTCTATAGCCTTGGTTGGCAACCAGTCTACCGCAGAAAGCAACGGCAACCTACTGCAAAGTAAATCTTCTGCCTAGTCAGTCATATCTCTTTTGAGACATGATTGCCCAAGCATATATCACGTATGGCACTTAACCGACTGACAATGAATGTAAGAGAAGCAAATGAAAATAGGAAATAATAGATTGGGTTCTATAGCCTTGGTTGGCAACCAGTCTACCGCAGAAAGCAACCTACTGCAAAGTAAATCTTCTGCCCAGTCAGTCATATCTCTTTTGAGACATGATTGCCCAAGCATATATCACGTATGGCACTTAACCGACTGACAATGAATGTAAGAGAAGCAAATGAAAATAGGAAATAATAGATTGGGTTCTATAGCCTTGGTTGGCAACCAGTCTACCGCAGAAAGCAACGGCAACCTACTGCAAAGTAAATCTTCTGCCCAGTCAGTCATATCTCTTTTGAGACATGATTGCCCAAGCATATATCACGTATGGCACTTAACCGACTGACAATGAATGTAAGAGAAGCAAATGAAAATAGGAAATAATAGATTGGGTTCTATAGCCTTGATTGGCAACCAGTCTACCGCAGAAAGCAATGGCAACCTCCTGAGTGAGAATCTTCTGCCCAGTTAGCCATGAGTCTTTCGAGACATGATTGCCTAATGCGTGTATCAGGTATGGCCCTTAACTAAGACGATAGTGCCATTTGGATGCCGGGTGAGTGAAAGATAACGTGAATATTTTAGTGAGGAAAGGAAAGGACAATAAAGGAAAGGTGTTTAGAAAGTAAGTTGGTTCACTGTGTCAGTCGGTACAATTATTCTCTCCAGAATCTATCTTACATATTTATGTCAGCCATTCATCCATGCTTATATGGCTGACACATATGATACGGTGACCTGCTATTTACCTTGAGCTCCTTGATAAAACCCAAAAAGAATCAACAATATTATTGGTCCTTATCTGGCATCCCGACTTCAGTAACATTGCTGTCAACGTAAGATTGCCTTCCTGTGTCTTTTCTATGAATACTTACCTGGTATTAGTTCAGATGAACTCTTCGCTATGGTACCCACACTATTTGAATTTAAGCGCAGTACTAGATAGTTTATTAAGGATGTGCATTGTGGTACAGTGGATATCGGCTCGGAACGAGAAACCGGGGAGCCGAGTTCGATATTCCAGTTGAATCCATTGTATTCACTTACGCGCAAATACCCTTGGGAAAGGTATTAATCCGTCTCTTCTTTCCAGTTATGGGTTAAATAGCAGGACAGATTGGGTTCTATAGCCTTGGCTGGCAACCAATCTACCGCAGAAAGCAATGGCAAACTACTGCGGGATAATCTTTTGCCCATTCAGTCATGTCTCTTTCGAAACATGATCGCCTAATCGTGTTTTGCGTATGGCACTTGACTGACTGACTAGATTGGGGTCGAGATCTTATCAATTTAAAGTTCAGCTAGCTAGATGTAGCCGTAAATTCTATATTAACAGTTTCTTTTCTCTCATTTCTAGCTAACATTAATCTGCAAAAAAATTAACTGCAACGTCAATCGCTATCTACTCTCCTTCTGAGTACTCATTCCTTTTATCACTGATTATTAATGTTTCTCTTCCTAATTCATCCACACCCTGTAACCTCTTGTGTCTCAGTGGCTTGACTGCTTCTCATGAGGAGAAACCGAATAAAAATAACTAAAAAAAAAAAAAAACACTTAGTAAACTTGGATGTGCGTTATGGTGCAGTGGATATCGACTCGGAACGAGAAATCGAGGAGCCGAGTTCGAATTCCATTTGATATTACTTGCATTTACATACGCGCAAATACCTTTGGGAAAGGTATTAATCCGTCTCTTCCCTTCGGTTATGTGTGAAATAACTGCACAGAATAGGTTGTATAATCTTGGCTGGCAACCAATCTACCGCGGAAAGCAATGTCAACCTATAGCCGGTAATCTTCTGCCCAGTCAGACATGTCTCATTCGAGGCATGATCGCATAAGCGTGTATCACGTAGGGCACTTAGTGATACTTGAGAAACCTATTTTTTTTGTGGAAAAAAAAGATTTTCAACCGATAATAGCATTGGTTGTTCGGTGTGGAATCAGTAATATTATCTACTTTGATCTGACATCTTGCCTTCAATCAATTTCCACTGATGCGAATTTGCCTCCCGGTGCTTTTTCTATAAATATTTTAATTTCACTCTTCGATATAATACTAAGATATTGACAATTACTTATCTCAGAAATAAAAACTAACTTATAAAAAGTGATATGAACCATCTATCATAACTATTTGTCAAAACCACCTAACAAATTTAAAAAAATTCACGGCCAATATCTTTCGGGATGGTAGCGTGGTAGATATCGCAATTGGTTATACATGTGGTACAATCATCTAGTGGTTATGAGGTCTATCCTTGGATCTGGTAGTGCCGCACTAATCCAGCAGAAATGAATATTAACGAACACTAATTTCACAGAAGATATCATACTAATCAGCATATCAGCTTTACTAACCAGCATGGGATGATACAGATTAAAACAAAAATTTAACTGCAATGTCAATCGCTATTTACTGTCCTCCTGATTACTCTTTTCTCTTCTCACTCATTAATGTTTCTGTTCCTAAATCTTTCAAAGTCTGTAATCCCTTGTGTCTTAGTGGCTTTACTGCCTTCCATAGGGTGATACGGATTAAAACAAAAATTTAAATGCAATGTCAGTCGCTTTTTACTGTCTTTCTGATGACGCTTTTTTCTACTCGCCGATTAATGTTTCTCTGCCTAATTCTTTGAAAGTCTGTAATCCCTTGTGTCTTAGTGGCTTTACTGCCTTCCATAGAGTGCTACGGATTAAAACAAAAATTTAATGCAATGTAGATCATAATCACCTGTCCTCCTGATTACTCTTTTTCTACTCGCTATTTAATGTTTCTCTTCCTAATTCTTTCAAAGTCATCCCTTGTGTATTAGTGGCATTACTGCCTTCCATGAGGTGATACGGATTAAAACAAAATGTTAAATGCAATGTCAACTGCTATCTACTTTTCTCTTGATAACACTTTTCTCTTCTCACTCATTAATGTTTCTAATTCTTTCAACGTCTGTAATTCCTTGTGTCTTAGTGGCTTTACTGCCTTCCATAGGGTGATACGGATTAAAACAGAAATTTAAATGCAATGTCAGTCGCTATCTACAGTCCTGATTACTTTTTTCTCTACTCACTCATTAAATCAAAATAGTTGGCGATTGATGTTGCATTTTAATTTTTAAAGATTGTAGACGAGAAGAAAGCAGCAAATCAGAAGTGAAACCTACAGACGAGAAGTTTTGAGGATGGCTACTATTGGAACTCTGATTTAGTGAAACGTTTATGCGGTTGCAGTATCAAGAAAGAGAACACATTGGAATGCCATGAAAAAATCGTGGCCGTCAATTTTATATCTGAAGCGGTCTTCCAAGTATGAAGACATTATCCGATTTTTTAAAAAATTGTTTCATTCTAAGCAAGGCGATGAAGCGACTAGAAAGGAGGAGGGGCCACTGGGAGTGAAAGAGAATGAGTAGAAGTGAGAAAATTGACAATAATGATAATTGGTTAAGAAAGACAGAAACTGGCGATTAATTTGCATAGCACACACACACACACACACACACACATATATATATACATATATATATATATAAATATATATATATATATATATATATATATATATATGTAGATATATATAATAATAATATTAACTATAGCAACAACAATACCAATAGTAAAACTAGTAATAATTAAGCTATAATTTAAATCGTCTTGAACAAGCCACCGAGAACAAACTCGGAGGGAAAAGAAGGGGAAGTAAAAAAAGAAACAAACGAAGTACATGAACAAAAAGTCAAACACTAGTAAGAAAGAAAAAACCCAAGATGAAAACCCTAACACTAAAGCACTCAATACCAAAGTCTTTGACTCTCTCTCTCTCTTTCTCTCTCTCTCTCTCTTTATATATATATATATATATATATATATATATATATATATATATATATAATATTAACTATAGCAACAAGAATACCAATAGTAAAACTAGTATTAATCAAGCTATAATTTAAATCGTCTTGTATAACCCACCGAGAACAAACTCGGAGGGAAAATAAGAGTGAACAAAAAAAGAAAAAATACGGAGTACATGAACAAAAGTTAAGCACTCTTAGGAAAGAAAAAACCCAAGACGAAAACCCTAGCACTGAAGCGCTCAATACCAGAGTAGAGCAAACAATTTTTTAAAAAATAAATTTGTTTCCCCCCCACACACACACTTTCTCGTGTTTTGTCGTTTTCTTCGATTTTATTTGAGTTCCTATATATTTGCTGTCTTAAATCTTTGTTGTCAGCCAAATTCTCTGATGAGCCGTTAGGCGAAACCGTGGTGAGTTTTCTGTCTTTATATACATATATATACATTAGTCATCTACATACAAGCCTGTTTCGCTGTATCACAGCTCATCAGTGTGGCTAGACACATCCACTTGCTTCTGGCCGGGAAAGAAACTCGACCGATTTGGTGTCAGTTGGAGGCTACTCCCTAAGCCATCGACGCATGGAATCAGAGAAGGGAAATTTTAACGTGTTGTATATAAGCAGTGTATACACACACCAGTCACCGAGAGAACTCAATTTATTTCTGAATAGTCACGCATATAGCAGAAGTGGAATCTGTTTTTAAAATTTTCTTCTCCAGAGAGCTCAATCGTAATGAGAGCATATATATATATATATATATATATATATATATATATATATATATATATATATATAGTGTATCGAGGCAGCAGATAATTTTCTAAACATATACTGTTAAATATAAGAGACAATGAATATCTATTATGTTTAATCATGAGCCGTTCTAAACATCGTATTTCGGCTTTAATTTCAGGTGAAAACAAAGACAAAAATTCTCCAAAATTTGGATGCATTTTTATAAAGTTGGTCCTAAGCTTTGGGCTCACATGAGCCATCTTCAGAGAGGTTACAAGAACGAAAGCTTAGAACCAACTTAATAAAAAATTATCCAACTTTTAAAGAAGTTTTCTCTTTATTTCCAACTGAAATTAAAGCCAAAGTACGATGCTTAGAACGGCTCATAATTAAACTTAATAGACATTCATTGTCTCCTATATTTAACAGTATAAGTTTAGAATATATATATATATATATATATATATATATATATATATATATATATATATATAGCTATGAATTAATTGTACATTGCGACACGGAAATGTTTATGCTTCGAGATAGATTCGCACCATCAGGCGACGTTGATGTTGGTTGTGCTAATGTTTTACATTTAAATTATATGAAATTATACACACACACACACACATATATATATATATATATATATATATATATATATATATATATATATATGAGTGTGTGTGTGTGCTCGTTTGTATGTGTGTGTTCGTTAGGTGGGGTGTGTAAAGATGATACAACATTGACAAAAACAGAAATTAATTTACAGGAACTTCTATTTGCTGAAGAGAAGCGAAAAAAAACACTGAATATCAACTGAAAAAAAAAAACGCTTTACATGCGAATTCAAAATTGAAGACAGCAAATTCAATAATGTAAGTATCTAGGACGTGCTTTAAAAAAATTCTACACCAAAGTATCATCTAAAATCTAAGCCAAGTATTAAGAAACAAAAAAAATCGTTTAAGAATAATAGAAAAAAGCTAAGATAATAATAAAAAAGACGGAAATCTCGTTAGAAAAAAAGGACTACTGAACTCGTCTAAATTTAGTATTTACACTATTTACATTATTTAGGACTTTTGTCCTCGTCTTTGTTGCCATTTGTAAGACGTTTCATAAGAGATCATTCTATTCGTCTATATTTCTGAGATGAGGTAGTATTTACAGTATTTACATTATTCGGACTTTTGTCCTCATATTGGTTGCCATTTGTACGACGTTTAATAATAGATCATTCTATTTGTCTATATTTCTCAGATGAGGTAGTATTTACAGTATTTACATTATTCGTACTATTGTCCTCATCTTTGTTGCCATTTGTACGACGTTTAATAATAGATCATTCTATTTGTCTATATTTCTGAGATGAGGTAGTATTTACAGTATTTACATTATTCGGACTATTGTCCTCATCTTTGTTGCCATTTGTACGACGTTTAATAATAGATCATTCTATTTGTCTATATTTCTGAGATGAGGTAGTATTTACAGTATTTACATTATTCGGACTATTGTCCTCATCTTTGTTGCCATTTGTACGACGTTTAATAATAGATCATTCTATTTGTCTATATTTCTGAGATGAGGTAGTATTTACAGTATTTACATTATTCGGACTATTGTCCTCATCTTTGTTGCCATTTGTACGACGTTTAATAATAGATCATTCTATTTGTCTATATTTCTCAGATGAGGTAGTATTTACAGTATTTACATTATTCGGACTATTGTCCTCATCTTTGTTGCCATTTGTACGACGTTTAATAATAGATCATTCTATTTGTCTATATTTCTCAGATGAGGTAGTATTTACAGTATTTACATTATTCGGACTATTGTCCTCATCTTTGTTGCCATTTGTACGACGTTTAATAATAGATCATTCTATTTGTCTATATTTCTGAGATGAGGTAGTATTTACAGTATTTACATTATTCGGACTATTGTCCTCATCTTTGTTGCCATTTGTACGACGTTTAATAATAGATCATTCTATTTGTCTATATTTCTCAGATGAGGTAGTATTTACAGTATTTACATTATTCGGACTATTGTCCTCATCTTTGTTGCCATTTGTACGACGTTTAATAATAGATCATTCTATTTGTCTATATTTCTGAGATGAGGTAGTATTTACAGTATTTACATTATTCGGACTATTGTCCTCATCTTTGTTGCCATTTGTACGACGTTTAATAATAGATCATTCTATTTGTCTATATTTCTGAGATGAGGTAGTATTTACAGTATTTACATTATTCGGACTATTGTCCTCATCTTTGTTGCCATTTGTACGACGTTTAATAATAGATCATTCTATTTGTCTATATTTCTAGGTGGTATTTACTCCATTTACATTATTCGGACTATTGTCCTCATCTTTGTTGTCATTTGTACACATGACAAACAAGATGACGACAATAGTCCGAATAATGTAAATAATGACAACTGAACTGTTATGAACTACTCCATCTATATGCAAGTGAATGCTGGAGAAGCATTTTAAAATCTAAGCAAAGTATTATAAATCAAGAAAAATCTCGATATCACCAGGAAGAAGAGGTAGCTTCATCATTGCTACAGATTTGAGCACAGCTAACAATATGTGTGTCGGTTGGTTGATTTTATTTAGTGGCATTTCTACATTGATGCTTTATTTAATGCCGAAATCTAAATATTTTTAATGCACTTTTACGTCTTCAACTGAATATATTTTTTACATGTTTTTATTCTTTTAGTAAAGTATGTTTATTTTTAGCTTCTTAGTTGTCCGATTATAAAATGTATTCTTGTTAATTTATATCTATAAAAGTGACCATGGAGGACGTTGTGCAAGTAATTCTTTGTTTGATAGATTCGACTTAGCGTCTGCATTTTACAATCTAGCTCGACGGGTGTGGCGCCCAAATGTAGATGAACATTTTTAGAACGCTAACGACACCTTGAAATTTTTCAGAAAGCCAAAATTAGGCGTAGAAAAATATATATAATCACCCCACAAAGTGAGGGATCAGTTTATGTATTGATTATAATATAAAATCGACCACCCCACTTTATATCACCTATATCTATATATTTTACTCTTCCTCCTCCCACCCTAATCCAATAGAAACATTCTTCATTGTTATAAAAGTGACGAGGGTGGACGTTGTGTAAGTATTTGCTATGTAAATTCATCATATATTTTTATTCTTATTATTCCTTAAACTACCCGAGTGAAACCGGGCTAAACTGCTAGTCTATATCTATAAAAGTGACGAGGGTGGACGTTGTGTAATTATTTCCTATGTAAATTCATCATATGTTTTTTATTCTTATTATTCCTTAAACTACCCGAGTGAAACCGGGCTAAACTGCTAGTCTATATCTATAAAAGTGACGAGGGTGGACGTTGTGTAATTATTTCCTATGTAAATTCATCATATGTTTTTTATTCTTATTATTATTTAAACTACCCGAGTGAAACCGAGCTATACTGCTAGTCTATATCTATAAAAGTGACGAGGGTGGACGTTGTGTAATTATTTCCTATGTAAATTCATCATATGTTTTTTATTCTTATTATTATTTAAACTACCCGAGTGAAACCGAGCTATACTGCAAGTTTTACAATAAAAATGTTATGCTACCCATCTTATTGATTTTTTCGGGGAACTCACTATTTGCACGTAACTTAGAGCCTACCAGCTGCTATCACTCCGGGTCAGGGTGGACATGTAAACAACACCTAAAAGAATGATATGGAGATTGACGGTTTTAGAGTCACCTAAAAACCGTCAATCTCCATATCAGAAGCATTGCTGCCGGATGTTGTTTATCGTCATACCCTGGACGAACAATATAATTTTACTATAAGATTTCTGATAAGCTATACAGAAGTTATGAAAACGATTTATATAGATTACATTTTTGTAGACTTTTTTTTAATCGTTTCACCCCGAACAAGGCATTCCACTGCCATTGTTGCACAGGGGCTTACATAGGGTCGGGGAAGTGATGGGAAAAGGATGGTTAGATATAGGAAATGTCTGAAGGAGGGTGATAGACGGGTAAGGGTACCGAGAATGAGGGTTGGTTAGATGGTGAGAGTGTTTGAGAGAATGGATGCAAGTTAGTGTGTTATGAGGTGTCTATTGACCTGACATTTAAACTCCTGGAGATTGTAACAGTCGGGGAAGCAGGCATGTGGAAGGGAATTCTACAGGCGAGACATCACGTTACAAGTTAATTTTATAAATGTGTTAGCTTCTAAATTTTATAAATATAATTTTGTAAATATAATTTTATAAATTTATAACTTCTAATTTTATAAGTATGCTAGCTTCATTCTATTGAAAAATGGATAATCAAATTAAGAAGGATATTGAATGTAAATAGTGAAAATACTATCTCATATCAGAAATACAGACAAGTTCAGTAGTCCTTCATTTCTAACGAGATTTTCTGTTTTTAAATATTTTTCTTAGCTTTTGGAAGGCTTTTCCAGCATTCACTGCTATATAGGAAAACTGATATCACGTAACAGTTCATCACTCTTTTTTCATTGTTCTAACGAGATTGTTTTGTTTCTTAATCTAAATTAGTGATTCTCAGGGATAGAAATATGATTATAAATTTTGTAACCCTTACACAATCAATCCCAGTTAAATTTATTGCATTCACTTTCGCGCAAATACCATTGGGAATGGGATTAATCCGTCACTTCTCCTTACAGCTATGGGTTAAATAACAGTACAGATTAGTTTCTATAGCCTTGGCTGGCAACCAGTCTACCGCAGAAAGTAATGGCAACTTACTTCGGGAAAATATTTTGCCTAATCAGTCATGTTTCGAAAGAGACATGATCACACAAGTGTGTATCGCGTATGGAACTTAACTGACTGATCATTTTCACAGAATTGTGTAAGCAAGTGTAAAACATATTCTAAAGCTATAAATGACAAAGGTGAAACTTTTCAGCTCCAGCATTTTGTCACGTTTCCATAACGCTTTGATATGTTTCAAATGGGAGGTCAGTATGGTGTTATTAAAATACTTCATTACACAGTTGCAATAATGTGCCCATAATGTCACATATCCTTAAATCAAAATACTACTCTACAACATTGGAAGTGTTATGGTGCCCTATCTACATTGGAATGAACTCTTCCTCCTTCATAAACACTAACCTACGAGACTTCCAGGGATGCAGTCTAAACGCAGTGTAAATTGACAGTTCAGAAGAACACTTCTTTCTATCTGTTGGCTCATAACACTCAGATTTTGTATATATGTCTCCGTTATTCCAATATTCCAATACACTGGTTCAACTTGCTTTCTTATTTTCGTGTCTTTCTTCCTGGCCCTAACAGGCCACAACAGATAGATAGATAGATAGATAGATAGATAGATAGATAGATAGATAGATATGAACAGGCTGGGAAAAACAGATAGATAGATAGATAGATAGATAGATAGATAGATAGATAGATAGATATGAACAGGCTGGGAAAAACAGATAGATAGATAGAGAGATAGATAGATAGATAGATAGATAGATAGATAGATAGATAGATATGAACAGGCTGGGAAAAATAGATAGATAGATAGATAGATAGATAGATAGATAGATAGATAGATAGATAGATAGATAGATAGATATGAACAGGCTGGGAAAAACAGATAGATAGATAGATAGATAGATAGATAGATAGATAGATAGATATGACAGGCTGGGAAAAACAGATAGATAGATAGATAGATAGATAGATAGATAGATAGATAGATAGATAGATAGATAGATAGATATAGAACAGGCTGGGAAAAACAGATAGATAGATAGATAGATAGATAGATAGATAGATAGATAGATAGATAGATAGATAGGTATCAACAGGCTGGGAAAAACAGATAGATAGATAGATAGATAGATAGATAGATATGAACAGGCTGGGAAAAACAGATAGATAGATAGATAGATAGATAGATAGATAGATAGATAGATAGATATGATATGAACAGGCTGGGAAAAACAGATAGATAGATAGATAGATAGATAGATAGATAGATAGATAGATAGATAGATGATGAACAGGCTGGGAAAAACAGATAGATAGATAGATAGATAGATAGATAGATAGATAGATAGATAGATAGATAGATAGATATGAACAGATTGAGAAAAACAGATAGATAGATAGATAGATAGATAGATAGATAGATAGATAGATACGAACAGACTGAGATAGATAGATAGATAGATAGATAGATAGATAGATAGATAGATACGAACAGACTGAGATAGATAGATAGATAGATAGATAGATACGAACAGACTGAGATAGATAGATAGATAGATAGATAGATAGATAGATAGATAGTAAGTAAGATAGATAGATAGATAGATAGATAGATAGATAGATAGATAGATATTGTTATGGTGCCCTATCTCCATTGGAATGAACTCTTCCTCCTTCATAAAACTAATCTGAGAGATTTCCTTTAGGGCGGCAGTCGAGTCGCAGTGTCAATTGACAGTTCGGACGGACACTTCTATCTGTTGATTCATAACACTCATATTTTGTATAAATGTCCTGTTATTCCAATATTCCAATACACTGGTTCAACTTGCCTTCTTCTTTTCGTGTCTTTCTTCCTGGCCACAACAGGAAGAAAATTATGTCTCAGCTTACATTCTGCCGAAGTCAACGAATCTAATTTTTCCTAATCGGGTTCGTAGTTATTTTCCTCTTTTACCCTTTTTTTTATCATTTCACCCTAATCAAGGCATTCCACTGTCACTGTTGCGCAGGGGTTACAAATAATGGCAGTGGAATGCCGTGCATGGAGAGAAAGGATTTAAAAAAATTATATCCTATTATACGTGGATATAAAGTGGGGCATCAATTCCACATTACAATCAATATATATGAAGTGATGAGAAAGAGTGACAGGTTATAGAGAGTGTCAGTAAGTGAGTAAGAGAAAAAAAGATTGTAACCATAAAGTGAGGGATCAGTTAATATATTGATTGTAATGTAGAATTGATCCCCCACTTTATAACCACGTATAATAGGATAGAATTTTTTTTAAATCCTTTCTCTCCATGCACGGCATTCTACTGCCACTATTGCGCAGGAGGTTACAAAGGAGAAAGTGATGAGAAAGAGCGACAGGTTATAGGGAGTGTCAGTAAGTGGGTAAGAGAAAAAAGATTGTGACCATAAAGTGAGGGATCAGCTTATATATTGATTGTAATGTAGAACTGATCCCCCACTTTATATCCACGTATAATAGGATATAATTTTTTTTAATCCTTTCTTTCCAAGCAAGGCATTCCACTGCAATTATTGCGCAGGGGTTTACATAGGGGAAAGTGATGAGAAAGAGTAGTTAGATATAGGAAATGTCAGGAGGAGGGTGATAGACGGGTAAGGATACCGAGGATGAGGGTTGGATAGATGGGAAGAGTTTTTGAAAGAATGGATGCGAGTTTGTGTGTTAGAAGGTATCTATTGACCTTACATTTAAACTCCTGGAGATTGTTGCTGTCGGGGAAGCAAGTATGTGGAAGGGAATTCCACAGGCGTCAAGTGCGAGAAAAGAAGCTGTTGGAGTAGAAATTTCAGTTATATTTTATCGGTTTCACTGTAAAAGGGTGGGACGTAGTTGCTAAACTAGTATCTCTTGCAAATTCGTACCTAGGGGCACCAGTGACCTAAGTTCATCGGAGCAGAAGCCGTGTGTGCAGTTTACCTTAAGAACGCGGTCTATGATGGCTCTTCACGACAACCTGTCTCTGTTTAATGGGTGGTATAAAAGACTTCCAAGTGTGACATCTGTATTGTATGAACATTTTTAAATTTTACGCTCAGAAAATATATCAACACCAGTCATTTTATCCCTGCGTAATATTCAGTTCTTTATCTTTTTGTGGTTCAGTCAGTTAAGTGCCATACGTGTTACACGCTTTCGCGATCATGTCTCGAAAGAGACATGACTGACTGGGCAGAAGATTATCCCGCAGTAGGTTGCCATTACTTTTCTGCGGTAGACTAGTTGCCAGCCAAGGCTATAGAATCCAATCTGTCCGGTTATTTGACTCATAGCTAAAGGGAAAAGAAATCTAATATATTATTATGTAGTAATTAGTGGGGGATCGATTTCCTATTGCTATGAAGTAATAAACTGATCCCCCACTTTATGACCAATATACGCCTTAATCATTATTCCAACTATTATATTCAGTCAGTCAGTTAAGTGCCATACGGGATACACGCTTTGGGAAATCATGTCTCGAAAGAGACATGACTGACTGGGCAGAAGATTATCCCGCAGTAGGTTGCCATTACTTTCTGCGGTAGACTGGTTGCCAGACAAGGCTATAGAACCCAATCTGTCCGGTTATTTGCCTCATAGCTAGAGGGGGAAGAGGTGTATTATATTATTAAGTAATAATTAGTGGGGGATCAGTTTATAACAATATTCATAACAATATAAAACCGACCCCCACTTTATGCCCATTAGAAGCTTCAATCATGTTTTCAACTATTATAGTCAGTCAGTCAGTTAAGTTCCATAGTTGATACACGCTTGGGCGATCATGTCTCGAAAGAGACATGACTGACTGGGCAGAAGATTATCCCGCACTAGGTTGTCATTGCTTTCTGAGGTAGACTGGTCGCCAGCCAAGGTTATCGAACACAATCTGTTCTGTTATTTAACCCATAGCTGGAGACGGATTAATACCTTTCCGAAGCGTATTAGCACGTAAGTGAAAGCAAAGAATTCAGCTCGACTCCCCGATTTCTCGTTACAAGCCGATTTCCACTGCACAACAATGCACATTCCCACACCACAATGGTTCATGTAAATTACAGAGTTTCTTTTTATAATGTATTCGGAGAGCTATTAATTTGACGTCCAAAGTAAATCCTCGTAATAGATTTGTTTTTATAAAGATATCGCCACAAGTAAGGCATTTTATTACCATTATTGTGCAGGAGGTTACATAGGGAAGAAGTTATAAGAAAGAGTGACAGGTTATAGAGGGTGTCAGGATGAGGATAAGAGAAGGATGAGAATACTGATGAGAGTGGGGTAGACGGAGAAAGCAGCATGAGAGAGAGGATACAGGTTAGTGAGAGAGGAGATTATTTTTTTAAAAATAATCTTATCGCCTCAAGCAAGGCATTTTACTGCCACTGTTTTGCAGGTGGTTACATAAGAGGAAAGTTATGAGAAAGAGTGACAGGTTATAGGGGGAGGTCAGGAAGAGGGTAAGAGAAGGATGAGAATACTGATGAGAGTCGGGTAAACGGAGAAAGATGTCAGTATATATTAATATTTATTAAGCTGAAATACTTAACAGAGAACAAGAGGAGGAATGTTATGAGAAAGAGTGACAGGTTATAGGGGGTGTCAGGAAGTGGGTAAGAAAAGGATGAGAATACTGATGAGAGTGGGGTAGACGGAGAAAGCAGCATGAGAGAGAGAGGATGCAGGTTAGTGAGGCAGGAGATTACTTTTTTAAAAAATAATCTTATCGCCCCAAGCAAGGCATTTTATTACCACTGTTTTGTAGGGGATTATATAGAAAGAAAGTTATGAGAAAGAGTGACAGGTTACAGGGGGTGTCAGGAAGTGGGTAAGAAAAGGATGAGTGTGGCCATAAAGTGAAGGATCAGTCTATATATTGATAGTAATGTATAATTGATCCCCCACTTTTTATCCACATTATAATAGTAAAGAATTTTTTTTTATAATCATATCGCTCTAAGCAAGGCATTTTACTGCCACTGTTGTGCAGGGAGTTACATAGGAGGAAAGTTATGAGAAAGAGTGACAGGTTATAGGGCGTGTCAGGAAGAGGGTAAGAGAAGGCTGAGAATACTGATGAGAGTTGAGTGGACGAAGAAAGGAGCATGAGAAAGAGGTTGCAGGTTAGTTAGATAGAAAATTACTATTTTTTTTATAATCATATCGCCCCAAGCAAGGCATTTTACCGCCACTGTTGTGCAGGGGGTTACATAGGAGGAAATTTATGAGAAAGGGCGTCAGGTCCTAGGAAAATAGAATATAAACGGCAAAATGAAGTTCTCTCCACAGAAAGGTAAAAAAAAAAAAAAATTCAACCCGTTTCCCACCTGGAAATATCCGAGGAAAATAATATATATATATACGGCAAAATAAAGTTATCTCCACAAAATTAAAAAAAAATAAAATAAAATAAAGAAAAAAAAATTCAACCCGTTTCCCACCCGGAAATGTCCGATGAGTAGTTTACTGAGCTCGGGCGCAGATGAACTGGAACAGCGGTCTTTTGCAGACGACAGGACGCTGATCCGGTTCACCTCCACCTTTGTCAACATCACAACACAATTTTCGTATATTTTCCGGTTCTTATTAAGAATTTACACAACGTTCAAGTCTTGAGAAAGTCAAGGAATATTTTTAACAGCGCAAACGTACGAGCGCGTCAGACGAAAGCTAACATTAAAAACAAGAAAGGGACAGTTTTTCACTAAAAAAATCTTATTTCGATATTAAAAATGAATAAAACATGATCAGCACAAGCACGTTCATTAGGAGCATCGAAATCCAAAGGAACGCTATAACAAATTATGAATTAAAATATATTTAGCAATATAGTGTGATTCAATAGGTGTATAGTCAACATGGTTATACGTTTCCTTTTCGGTAACAAAAGAAGATTAAAACGGGTCTCGACACGTTTTATAATCACATACCAACGTACACGTCACCATGCGCTGATGTATATTTAACCGGCAAGTATATAACATCATTATATATAATACTCATTTTAAGCTTCTAAATTCTGGAAAACAATATTGTGTATAAAGCAAAAAAGACTATTTAAAAATTAGAGTAGTTTAGACTTTGATATACATATATATGTGTGTTCAAAAGGTCACAAGAGTTTTTTATTTATTTTTTTTTTTTGTGACGGACTGATTGTGCCGAGAAGTGGTGTTAAGTTTTTGCTTAATTTGCGATCTATTTTATGTAAGATTCTAGATGTGACACAAAAATTTATCAACAATATCAAAAAATGATTAAAAACAGAAAACTCTTCCTTGCTAAAGATTATTACATACTATCCAGAAGCACCCACACTATACGGTGTCTCAAAAACCAAAGATACCAATGAGACCTATCCTATCCGGAATAGGCAGCACCTCAAATAAAATAGCTGGCAAGTTAAGCAAAATCTTAACACCACGTCTCGGCATATATATATATATATATATATCAGAAAAATTAAGACAGACACGTTATTTCGTGGTACAGAAAAAATAATTTATATCTTTTAGTTTAACTTTTAAAACATTGACAGAATTAATTTTAGCGGTGACACGCATATAACCATCTTGCTGCCAAAATATGACCATTATAAATCATAGACAAATATTCATAGCAACAACTAGACATTATTTCCCTGAATCGAAGTTAAAGAGAAGCGGACATTATTAAGAATGCCTTTTTGAGGACGAACGATAAAAATGGCTCTGTGGACAGAGAGAATTGGCAATTTATTAGTCCTGATATGGTATATCACCTACAGTTTCTTTCACATTGTCATAAAGTGGCTTTTCTGTGTCTTTTTCATATTCTAACAGCAATTGTTTTGATAAAACCTTTTCTTTCAAAACTCGACTTTATAATTTTAAGCGCAGTACTAGATTGGTAGTTATGTTTCAACTGAAAATGGCTACAGTCTCTTCAGTCGTCTTTCCCACCTGTGGAATTTTCTTCCGGCATCTTGCTTTCCAGTCAGCTTTGAGTTTGAAACATTCTCCCCTTTCACCCAAAAACAAAAAATAAATAAAAATTCTACGTAAATTGTGGAGGATGCTTTGTGATTTTCTAAGTGCTGTTTAGATATAGCAGAATGCCGAAACTATGGGGGTATCCAATGAGGATCGAACTCACTACTCAGTTGTAATATGTTCTAGCAAGACAAACCTTGTAACCATTACATCTTGGTGAGGTACCCGTGAAGAATACCATGTGACGTAATTTCATGTCTAACAAAACGAAAGTTAGACTTTTTTGACATTTAATCATCCTCTCTAAAGACTGATGGGCGTAGAGAGAGAGAGAGAGAGAGAAAGAGAGAGAGAGAAAGAGAGAGAGAGAGAAATAGAAAGCGAAAGGAAGAGATATGGAGTTTAAAAATGCAAATGTTTGATTTTAAAGGAGAGAGGAGTGAGAGAGAGAGAGAGAGCGAGAGAGAAAGCGAAAGGAAGTTATATGGAATTTAAAGAAAGCAAATGTTTGATTTTAATGGAGAGAGGAGGTAGAGAGAGAGGGAGAGAGATGATAAAGAGAGAGCGAGAAAGAGATAAGTGTTTTAAAGGAAATCAAATGCTTAATTTGAAGGTTTTTGTTTATATATTTTATTTTCATATTTTATTTTATTTACTTTTTATTTTTTTATAACCGTGCGTAAACAAAACTTTATTTCCAGTCTGTTAGAAATATTTGTAAATTGAATTAGGAAGAATTTTCCAATGTTTTTTTTTTGGGGGGGGGACATTACAGCTGAAGGGTGGGTTAAACTATTTAATGTTAGGTTTATGCAGTCTCTGCTTATATCTTCCTACTTTGTTTTGAATAAAATATTCTAAAGAAGTGATGAGTTTCCTTATTTTTTAATGCATTAATATATTTAATTTTGAAGCCGTGAAAAACTTTCTTATTGCTAGAGTTAGTACACAAACATAATTGGATTGATTTTTTTACATTATCAAAAATACTTTCGTGGTGATTTGATTCTTTGTGTATTGTGGGTTGTGGTACAGTGGGTATCAACTCGGAATGACAATAAGGAGAGACGAGTTCGAATTCCAGTTAAATTCATTGCATTCACTTACGCGCAAACACCCTTAGGAAAGGTATCAATCCGTTTCTTCCCTCCAGTTAAGAATTAAATAATAGGACAGACTGGGTTCTATAGCCTTGGCTGGCAACCAGTCTCCCACAGAAATAAATGGCAACCTACTGCGGGATAATCTTCTGCCCAGTCAGTCATGTTTCTTTCGAGACATGATCGCCCAAAGCGTGTATGACGTAAGGCGCTTAACTCACTGAACATTTGGAAGCATAATATAAGTGTCTAATGGTCATAAAGTGGGGGATCCTCCACTAATTAGTACTTAATAATATAATCCACCTCTTCTTCCTGCAGATATGGGTTGGTTAGCAAGACAGATTGGGTTCTAAATTCTTGGTTGGCAACCAGTCTACCCCAGAAAGCAATGGCAATCTACTGATTAATAATCTTCTGCCCATTTAGTCATGTCTCTTTCGAGACATGATCGCCCAAAGCGTCTACCACGTATGGCACTTAACTGACTGTGGTGGTGATTTGATTCTTTGTGTATTTGTGGTGATTTTAGGTGGAATATCGACAAAAATATTTTGCCGTCATTTTTTACGGTGATGGTACGGGTTAGTAGCGTAGTAGGGAGCTGGTTAATGTTTCTTTGATTCGGCCTTGTGTCATACTTAACCGAACTCCCTATAGCTTATAAGTTTATGCAGATTTATCATCACAAGATTTTTTATCATCAGAAGGTTGGTAGTCAGTTGGAATGTGTGGATTAGTGTTGAAGAATGGATTAGTGTTGAAGAGTGGAATAATAAAATATGCATTTTGAATGTTAAAATAAAAATTTATTAAATTTATTATTATTCGTAGAAATTAATGTTCAGTTAGAAACTTATAAGAAGTTATGAGTAGAGTTCGTACAAAATGTTTGTAGTAGTAATTGTTGAAATAGATAAGGAAAGAGAAAGAGGACAATGTCCGGGTCGATTGAAGTTTGCAGTTACATTTTAGATGTGTGACTCTCTTTCGCTGCTCCCATCTCTAGCTCTTGACTGACGCTGAGGTCATTCATATAGTCATTTTGAATTTAGCACTGGATCGCTATGTCCTCAAGTCGTGCAAAGTCGCCCACAGTCATCAAAAATCATTTTAGCAATCTGTGTTCGCCTTTTTCTTGGTCAATAGGTCAATTGGTCAATCATTTTTCTATTTGCGAAAACCCAGGATTTCACACGCCATTGTGAATTTTTGTAAAAATGAAGAGGAAGGTTGATTTTAATTAATTTCTTATCCGCTACAGGCTCACTATACAGCGAAACAGGCTTGTGTGTGGATGACTAATATATTATGCTCTCATTACGATTGAGCTGTCTGGAGAAGAAAATTTTAAAAACATTTTCCACTTCAGCTATATACGTGACTCTTCAGAAATGAATCGAGTTTTCTCGGTGACTGGCGTGTGTAAACACTGCTGATATACAACACGTTAAAATTTCCCTTCTCTGGTACCATGCGTTGATGGCTTAGGAAGTAGAGACTCCGACTGACACCAAATCGGTCGAGTTTCGATCCCGGCCAGAGGCGAGTGGATGCCCTCTAGCCACACCGATAAAGTGATACAGCAAAACAGGCTTGTATGTGTATTACTTTGGTAAGTTTGGTAAATAATCCAGGAGGATCCTAGTAATATTGTTAAAATATTAAAACTGATCCAATGGAGAGTTCAATGCAAACCAATTCAATTTACAGAGAGGATATTTCTTTATTTATCAGTAAATTCAGTGGGGAAATAACCATTTTCAACATGTCAATTTATGGCATTCATTCTTATAAACAGGTAATGAGGAAAAATTCTAAGCCCAGAGGTTAGCTTAGGTAAAGAAAGGAGTTGGGATGTATTAGTTCTATTTCGATTGGGTTAGGGGAAAGAATTTAGTAGTAATTTCTCCTTGGTAGTGGGAGGTATGTGGCTTGACCCTTCAGTTAGTAGTGGTAGGTGGTGGGGTAGTAACAGCTTGGACACATTTTAAAAAATGTGTTGGGACTAATTGGGAGAATAGGATAATTATTGTAATTTATATTTATTTCTATGGCGACACATACTTATGATCTCCCTTATGATCTCCCTTCGTTTGTTTTATTGGGACTAATTGGAGGAATAGGATAATTATTGTAATTTATATTTATTTCTATGGCGACACATACTTATGATCTCCCTTATGATCTCCCTTATGATCTCCCTTCGTTTGTTTTATTGGGACTAATTGGAGGAATAGGATAATTATTGTAATTTATATTTATTTCTATGGCGACACATACTTATGATCTCCCTAATGATCTCCCTTATGATCTCCCTTCGTTTGTTTTATTGGGACTAATTGGAGGAATAGGATAATTATTGTAATTTATACTTATTTCTATGGCGACACATACTTATGATCTCCCTAATGATCTCCCTTATGATCTCCCTTCGTTTGTTTTATTGGGACTAATTGGAGGAATAGGATAATTATTGTAATTTATATTTATTTCTATGGCGACACATACTTATGATCTCCCTTATGATCTCCCTTCGTTTGTTTTATTGGGACTAATTGGAGGAATAGGATAATTATTGTAATTTATATTTATTTCTATGGCGACACATACTTATGATCTCCCTTATGATCTCCCTTCGTTTGTTTTATTGGGACTAATTGGAGGAATAGGATAATTATTGTAATTTATATTTATTTCTATGGCGACACATACTTATGATCTCCCTTATGATCTCCCTTCGTTTGTTTTATTGGGACTAATTGGAAGAATAGGATAATTATTGTAATTTATATTTATTTCTATGGCGACACATACTTATGATCTCCCTTATGATCTCCCTTCGTTTGTTTTATTGGGACTAATTGGAGGAATAGGATAATTATTGTAATTTATACTTATTTCTATGGCGACACATACTTATGATCTCCCTAATGATCTCCCTTATGATCTCCCTTCGTTTGTTTTATTGGGACTAATTGGAGGAATAGGATAATTATTGTAATTTATATTTATTTCTATGGCGACACATACTTATGATCTCCCTTATGATCTCCCTTATGATCTCCCTTCGTTTGTTTTATTGGGACTAATTGGAGGAATAGGATAATTATTGTAATTTATACTTATTTCTATGGCGACACATACTTATGATCTCCCTAATGATCTCCCTTATGATCTCCCTTCGTTTGTTTTATTGGGACTAATTGGAGGAATAGGATAATTATTGTAATTTATATTTATTTCTATGGCGACACATACTTATGATCTCCCTTATGATCTCCCTTATGATCTCCCTTCGTTTGTTTTATTGGGACTAATTGGAGGAATAGGATAATTATTGTAATTTATATTTATTTCTATGGCGACACATACTTATGATCTCCCTTATGATCTCCCTTATGATCTCCCTTCGTTTGTTTTATTGGGACTAATTGGAGGAATAGGATAATTATTGTAATTTATATTTATTTCTATGGGGGCACATACTTATGATCTCCCTTATGATCTCCCTTATGATCTCCCTTCGTTTGTTTTATTGGGACTAATTGGAGGAATAGGATAATTATTGTAATTTATATATATTTCTATGGCGACACGTACTTATGATCTCCCTTATGATCTCCCTTATGATCTCCCTTCGTTTGTTTTATTGGGACTAATTGGAGGAATAGGATAATTATTGTAATTTATATTTATTTCTATGGCGACACATACTTATGATCTCCCTTACGATCTCCCTTCGTTTGTTTTATTGGGACTAATTGGAGGAATAGGATAAGTATTGTAATTTATATTTATTTCTATGGCGACACATACTTATGATCTCCCTTATGATCTCCCTTATGATCTCCCTTCATTTGTTTTATTGGGACTAATTGGAGGAATAGGATAATTATTGTAATTCATATTTATTTCTATGGCGACACATACTTATGATCTCCCTTATGATCTCCCTTATGATCTCCGTTCTTTTGTTCAGGAGTATATTTTGGTCTTGAAATTTTAAAATTTTAATTTTTCTGTCAAACATAGATTACACGTATCTTTTAAGCTGTTAGGGGTCCTAGCCTAGTTCCAATTTTATCTGGGGATCTAAGTTACTTTCTTTTAAGTCCCAGTATTTTTTGAAAGGGCTGTTTGGTATCTTAAACAAGGGTTGGTGAGGGAGTGCCTGTGGGTATAAAGCCGTTGCTTCCAAATTCCCGCTGAAATTTCGATATAAACGTTACATCTCTCCTTATGTTCCTTAGAGTAGATGGCGGCTTGATAAAATACATTTTCCGAGCTACACTTACCCTCAACCGGACAATTATTTTGTGGTGAGACAGAGCGAACAAAAGCGATGAACCGGATGTGTGCTCTCTCACAACTAAAAGTCAAATGAATAAAAATCGTCGTGCGCATCCGAGTTCGCGCAGATGTTCCAGTTGAAAAATAAAAAATAATGAAAGATCAAATTACCAATTTTATTTATCAGCCAATGAGAAGCAAAGGATCCAAATACAAGGAAGAAATTTGAAACAAGCCAGTTGATCCAAAATTCTGCTATAAAAAGCAGAGACTAAGCATCAAAAAACAGACAGGCACAGACAGAAGAGAAGATAGTAATTAGTTTCTTCCTTGACCTATGTCAAGCTGCTACTATGCTCGCCTTCTTCTTCCTTCTTCTTCCGCACCTGTTCTCAAAGTACTAACTGACCTTTTCTAAGACATTCCACACCAACCAACTCACTGACCTTAGAATCGGCAACTTGAAAATGAACATCCTTTCTTTCAGAGCGCCATACCTTCCATGAACTCTTTTACCTCCGTTGAACTTTTATTTCAAGCATTACTTATTTTGTAAAACATTGATTGAAATGTATATATGTATAAATGTCATTTTACACTCAAAAATTGCCTTTCTTGAATTTATGAATTATAGTGGGCTATCTTCCCACAAGGCCAAATTCCGTTAACATGCTACGGAATCTTACTACCCCTCACTACAAATGAAAGAAGAGAAGAGATACCCGCTATAATTTCTATATCTACAATTACAGTGGGTATCATTCTATTTCCTCTATTGGATTCCTTACACTTCTTCAAGATTTGGTTATGGTGGAAGCTCATAATGTTATACATATTATTGGTACACGAGTAACTAATCTTGATAGTTTTCCTATTGAATATTTTACTCAGAGGGTTATCTCTATGAAAATGTTTACTTATTAATTTAAGGAAGATCTTTCCTTGAAACATTGTGTATATGAGGTGCATTGTTATGTCTCGAAGTCTATCACAATGCGTGGTAACTATACACTTAATATACACAATGTTTCATGCAAATTACAAAACTTTCATATGTATATGTAGTACTCTAATCTGGCACTTGAGCATTGTATTAGATGTATATATATATATATATATATATATATATATATATATATATATTGTAACTAAGTTGTTGAACACGTAGGTTTATTTACCTTTTTGTTCATGCATTTATTTTTATAAAGAGTGCTCGATACAAATGTAGAGCGTTATACTGTAATGGTTGTTACAATGTTTTTAAATTCACAGTATCACTACACAAAAAATGTTTCGAAGCCAGCCCATTATGTTTTGGCTTCATCCTCAGGTGATTTCTTTAGAACTGAGAACTATTCAGTTGAAAAGACCGTTTATTTGTGTTGGATTTGTTATTTTTAGGTGTTAGAGGGGTTGATCTGCATTTTGAGTTCCGTTTACCTTTTTACTCGTCTTAGGGTTAAGTGTTTGTTTTTGGCAGAGGTCATGATAGGTAAATCTATTAATCTTGAAAGAGCTGGTGCTGCTGGCGCCTTTGGTTTAGGGGTTGGTAGGTGTTGGTTTATTTTGCGGTTGGTTTCTCCTTAATTTAATGTATGTTATTTTGTATTAGGGTGTGTGTTTTTTGGGTTTTTTATTCTTTGTTTTTTATAAAATATATTTTTTATAAAATATATCTTTCACAAAAAATATTTTATAATATTCCATAATATTAAGTAATTTATAATATTATAAAATATAATATTTTATAATATTTAAGATGGTTATTTCTTTTATAAAATCTATCCTTTATACAACATATTTTATAAATATAAAGTATATTTTTTATTTATTTATCTACTATTCTGTTGCAACTGCATTATTTTTTGTTGGTATTGTATAGGGATTGTTTTCTTTGTGGGGGTTTGGTTGTGTTTTTTTTCGCTAAAATTTAAGTAAACAAAAAATAAACCCAACCAAAAACATTCATCAAGCAAAAAAAAAAAAAAAAAAAAAATACGGACGCACAAAATTATCAAATTAAATCAAACTTCATATAAGTACAAAAAGATTGAGAAATAACAGGAGAGGTAAGACAAATGACCCTGAAGAGTGAAAATATTAAAGTAATGCCCTTACGAAACTTCGAAGTCAGCATGACTAAAATAGCACCGCCCAGCTAAGTTACACATTTCTCCACATTATATATATATATATATATATATATATATATATATATATATATATATATAAGCATGCGGTGCAGATATAGAAGAGTCCAAAGGAGTATCCTGTATATACAGTGGTAAGATATCTCTCTCAGAGAGTTCTAAATATATATGTATATAAATACATGTAGAGCAAATATAAGAAAAATTAAGGCAGACACTTTTTTTCATGGTAAATCCGTCTTTATTTACAAAAGATTTTACACGAATTCGTGAAAATCTTTTGTAAAATAAAAACAGAAGTTGACGGTTTGCCTGAAAAAGGCCTATACTTCCGATTTACCATGAAATAACGTGTCTACCTAAATTTTTCTTATATATATATATATATATATATATATATATATATATATATATATATATATATATACCGAGACGTGGTGTTAAGATTTTGCTTAACTTGCCTTGCCAGCTATTTTATTTGAGGCGCTGCCTATTACGGATAGGATAGGTCTCATTGGTATCTTTGGTTTATGTGTTTTTGAGAGACCGTATAGTGTGTGTGTTTCTGGATGGTATGTAATAAGCTTTAGCAAGGAGGAGTTTTCTGTTTTCATTAATTTTTTGATATTGTTGATAAATTTTTGTATCATATCTGGAATCTTACATAAAATAGCTAGCAAATTAAGCAAAATCTTAACACCACTTCTCGGCACAATCAGTCCGTCACATAAATAAAAAAAATAAAATAAACAACTCTTGTTGCCTTTTGAGCATATATATATATATATATATATATATATATATATAGAGAGAGAGAGAGAGAGAGAGTTTATAAAGGAAAACTCAACACGTCATTTCAACTGGTTATAAACTATATGGCATTTCAGTGAGATTAATTAGCTCATTGCATCAGACCTTACTATATACCTTCCATCTGGTACAAAATCTTTTGCTGGAAGGAGTCTTTTCTTAAAATGAATAGAGGGATAACAAAAATAATAATAATAATAATAATAATAATAATAATAATAATAATAAACATAAAGGGACAAACAAACAAATAAATAACAATAAAAGTAAGGGGAAAGAAGAGAAAGAAGGAAAGTGATTAACACCCATCGAGCTGTCTATATGGTTTTACCAATTAATATTTTATATTAAGGTAATCTTGTTGGATTATTCTCACCGTTTACGGATTGAACACCTATATATATATATATATATATATATATATATATATATATATATATATTACTAATTTATACGAAACTTCAAGAAATTATTAACCGACCTATTTATTTAAATACATTTGTTTGAACATTAGTTTAATGGATACTCGTATTTTAGTGGATATCTTTCTTTCCACCATTATTCCCTGGGGTATAAAGATTCGTATTCTGTTAGAAGACATCGTTCCTACACATACCGAAGATACCCAAAGAGCAGACTAGCTCTGAGCGCCACTCAGCTAGAATAAGTTGCCCGGACATATTATTTAAATTCAAGACTTGTTTGTTTTGTTTTGGGTTTTATGGTATATCAACCGCTATGGGTCATTTAATGCCAATTCCAGACTGCGCATATATATTAAATATATATACTTTGTAATTTAAGAATAATGTCTTTAAACCACAGCTCGTTTATTCTTAAAGGTAAATGATTTCCGATGTTTCTGTCTGGTATAAGTTGCTTATTTATATCAAGTAGATTGATTTATTTGAATGGCCAACTGATGTAGTTTTTCCACGACCAGTTTTATTTACAGTGGGTAAAATTCCGTTGTAATATTATCCAACAGTAAGTTGATTGTTTGGGTTTTTATGGTATATTAATTAGCTCGGATTCTTCTGCAATTCCACCGTAGGATTGCATTATTTTATAATTTCCTTTTTTTTTTTTTGTTGTGTCATTTTTCTGAATTGGGGTTATTGTTCTTTTTAGATTTGTTTTTAGTGTTCGGCTCATCGATTTCCATCCTTTCCAGAAAACTAAACCCATTTTTTGTGTCAACCTTCGAACTTGATTGTTCTGTAGGTTGACTTGTATATATTTATTTCTACTAATAGTATTCCTGGATTGACTAACCCGCGTTTAAGTTTGTATATTACGTTCAATATCACCTACATTTTTATCTCTATATCTGTTTTTGTTGTTTATTATTTTGGCGATTCCTCATCCGGAATCCACAACAAATACCAAAATACACGTCAGCATCAAAGACTGAAGAATCTAAAAGTTATTAGTATGCAAATTAAACTACTCATATAAAAAAAATATAATTCACCACAAGAGTACCTTGTAGTATATATGATGTAATTTATGTGTGCACATACTATATTAATATGAAAATTAACAAATAGATTATTTGACAAAATAATCGCATTCATTTTCCACTGCCTCGATCAACAGAAGCCACATCATGTTAGACCATTTCAAACGTTCAACCTCCTAATTAACGCCAAGATGCAAAGGTGTTAAAACTACCACGTAGACACCACATCGATTCTTGATCAGGACTAGATGGTCGATAATACTTGAACAAATATAACGAAATATGAACTTTGGTGTTTCGGAAGGGTTAAACAAACTTCGAGCATTTGGAGTAGATAGACTAATCTATCACCCGGTTCGCACTCCACCCACGTCTATTGAACAGGTGTAGAGGCTCATCCCTTGTTTCCTGCTTAGGATGTGTTTTCCGGTTTTCTCTTTTCCAATCTTTTCACTCTTTTCTTTTTTTTTTTCAATTGGAGTAGATAGACTAAACTATCACCCGGTTCACACTCCACCCACGTCTATTGAACAGGTGTAGAGGGTCATCCCTTGTTCCCTGTTTAGGATGTGGTTTCCGGTTTTCTCTTTTCCAATCTTTTCACTCTTTTCTTTTCTTTTCAATTGGAGAAGATAGACTAAACTATCACCCGGTTCACACTCCACACTCGTCTATTGAACAGGTGAAGAGGCTCATCTCTTGTTCACTGTTTAGGATGTGGTTTCCGGTTTTCTCTTTTCCAATTTTTTCAATCTTTCCTTTTATTTCTTTTTTCAATTGAAGTAGATAGACTAAACTATCGCCCGGTTCACACTCCACCCACGTCTATTGAACAGGTGAAAATGGTCATCCCTTGTTCCCTGTTTAGGATGAGGTTTCCGGTTTTCTCTTTTCCAATTTTTTCACTCTTTTCTTTTCTTTTTCAATTGAAGTAGATAGACTAAATTATCGCCCGGTTCGCAATCCACCCACGTCTATTGAACAGGTGAAGAGGCTCACCCTTGTTTTCTGTTTAGGATGTGGTTTCCGGTTTTCTCTTTTCCAATCTTTTCACTATTACGTAGCCCCCTGCACATCAGTGGCGTTACCGCCTTGCTCGGTGTGATATGATTAAAATAAACTAATAAATAAATACTCTATATCTTAAGTGGAAGATTGTAAAGCATAAAAATATTAAACAAAGTGACTTTGTCGTTTATTTAAATGTAAATTATTTTGATGAATACTTGCCGCTTAAATTAACATCAGTCCCACGCACGCAAACATTCACATTTTTTTCCTGCACGCCTATATCTATTGAAATATTCAGTCTTCCATATGTGTTGAAATAAGGGTGAATACAACTACCAGTGTAATGAGCAATAGGGAGGAATTCTTATTTGGAAAACTCACAGATATCGAAACACTGTCGGGCACAGACGCAGTGGACATGCGTACAATAATCAAATAGCCCGATTGTAAACATATATGCTAGGTACACGGCGCGGTTTTAATTTCACACACACACACACACATATATATATATATATATAACGGAAATTAACGAATTTGGTTATAAACAACCGACAATTTGAAATGAATTGTTTGAACAATAATTTTTATCGATACTCGTATTGAAGTATTTATTCTGTTTTTAATTTAAACAGTATTATATATTTATATCTACTGTCCTGATTATTTACAATAAATTTTCATTACGAAAATGTGTGCCATTCAGCAGGATTCGAACCTACGACCCCTATCTACATAGGGGAAGCTACCATTTGATCTGGAAACGAATGGCTTCCAGTCGAAACGGCACACATTTTCGTGATAACAATTTATCGTAAATAATCAGGACAGTAGATATAAATATATAATACTGTTTAAATTAAAAGCAGAATATCTACTTAAATACGAGTATCGATAAAAACTAATGTTCAAACAATTCATTTCATATATATATATATATATATATATATATATATATATATACATATATATATATATATATGAGAATAAATCTAAGTATGAGCCAACAGACCTACCTTGGTTTCACCTAACGGCTCGTCAAGGTAAGTCGGCTGAAACCTAGGTAGGTCTGTTGGCTCATACTTAGATTTATTCTTATTTGATGCTCTCCTATTGTATTGAGCGCTTTCTCGTTTTTTTTTCTTTTCTAAGAGTATTTGACGTATGTTCAAGTACTTTGTTTGTTTTTTTGCTTCCCCTTTTTTCCCCTCCGAGTTTGTTCTCGGTGGGTTTTTCGAGACGAACTGAAATATATTATAACAATTATTAGTATTAGCATTATTGTTATTATTATTGCTATTATTATTATTATTGTTATATATATATATATATATATATATATATATATATATATAATAACAATAATAATACCAATAATGCTACACACTTATTCCTCCCTTATAGCAAACCGCTAACTAGGCTAAAGCACACACACACACACACACACACACACACACACACACACACACACACACACACACACACACAGATAAATAAAATAAGGTAGATTTAATTACAATACTACACATAGCCTATACACACAGGAAAAATAGTTACAATAACCACGCTAGCACATTTTCTCCCCCTCGGGCTGGAGTAGCAGAGGTGCTCATAACAAACCACGTACCAGGACAGAACACACACACACACACACACACACACACACACACACACACACACACACACATATATATATATATATATATATATACAAAATAAAGTAGATTCACTTACAGCACACACAACGAGCAAACACCAGCAGATAAATCAAACAGATACGATAACAGCCATGTAACTGATATTCTTTGACCCGGTCAAAGTCACATCAACTCCCAGATCCTACGAACTGATTCCATCAGACCAATAAAACCCCAACTTGAATACACACACATACACACTCACTCACATACACTCAACCCCCCCACACACACCATTAGACCATAAAATAAAAAAACAACTAGAACACACACAGATACACACTCGCACACACACACACGCAGACATACATGCACGCACAAACGTACAGCAGCAGTCGATAAAGCCAGGCATTCATAGATGGGCAGCTAAAAAGCACGGTCATTCTGAGGATGTCTCTGACATTCTGATGATGAGATTATAGTCTCGAAATATCATTTAATAGATTTAATAAATAGGTCATATAAACACCTCCCGACCTTCCTTTATTTCATTCAACGCATTGTGACAGCCTTCAAGACATAACATACAACTATTTTACGCACTGCTTCAAGCAAATTACAAAACTTTACTATATATATATATATATATATATATATATATATATATATATATATATATAGTACCGTGCAAAAGTATTAAGACAAGAACTATTTTATATTTTATGAGGCATCAAAATAGAATTTAAAATCACCCCTATCCTAACACTTTTGCACACTACCGGTAGTGTGCAAAAGTATTACGATAGGGGTGATTTTCCTAAAAACCTCACTGAAATTCAACTACAGGGTGAAAAGCCAAGTAAATTGCTAATAAGTTTTGATTATTTAAAACTTGGTGTAAAAAAAAAGTATTAAAAAGAAGTTATATTTAATTTCTCCTATTTTCTATTAAATAAGTTATTTTGAAACTACTCATTATTCTCTTATGCTTGGATATGACTGACATTTTTCTTTTCTCTCGAATTGAGCTGTAAATAGTGTCAACATATTTTAAAGATTTCTTTTTTACTTTTATTTTGATAATAGTTAGCTGTCTGACCTCGAGTAGTTCATGCAAGTGCACTTTATTTTTGAATTTGGCAAACAATTTATTTTTTAAGCAGCACACAATGTCAAAGGTAAAATAGTTCTTGGTGCGATTGGTGAATTGTCTCAATTATTTTGGTGCCTCATGAAAGATAAAATAGTTCTTGTCCTAATACTTTTGCAGGGTACTGTGTATATATATCATCGTTATTGTCATCATACATTTATCTTATATATTTACAGAAGGGACCAAAATAAAATTTACAAATTTGGAGGGGGCGGTTTCGTCACACCAAAACAAGGATACCTATTTCTATAAATATATGTTCGCAAATCCTTATATTTTTTATCAGTAAACCGAATTTATTCTAGGGTTGTTACCTACTGCTCTTGAGGAGCGAAACCATGATTAGGCGTGGGTGTGTATGTGTTGGGGACGTTATAACCAGCGACTCCCTTTTCACATCGTTCCCGTGGCCAATCTCTGTATCTCTACTGCGTTAACGGGTAGTTGCCACTCTCTGATAAATACTTTCCTTTTTCTTGTTATTTTTTTCTAAAAAATAATTTACTTTTTGTGTGGGTAGGTATTTCAAGTATATCACAATGCGTTTAGTAAAATAAATGAAGGTAAAGAAGGTGTTGGGTATTACTTATTTCTTATTCATTAATATTTCCAGATCAAAATCTCATCTTCAGAATGATAGGAGAGCTTGATATCACGTCCGCTGGTAGACCGTGCCTTTAAACGAATTGTCCTCATTCGTTGCTACTTCTGTCGTTAATTGTAGTGAGTATGTGTCTGTGTGTACATGTAAGTATGATGATAAGTGTAAGCGATAATAGGATTTGGCTTTTTCACATCTCTCTCAGAATGGTAGTAGGCGCCGTTTTATGGCCTGATGTTATGTCTATCTGCTTTAATTGGAGGCGTGTTTTTATATATATATATGTTACTGCTGTCGTTAAATGTAGTGAGTATGTGGTCTGTGTGTACCTGTAAGTGTGATAGTGCGTGTATGTGTGTGCGTGTATGTGTGTGCGTGTATGTGTGTGCATGCTTATATAAGTGTGCGCGATAGTAGGATTTGGCTTTTTTGCGTCTTTGTTAAAGTGTTAGTCGGCGCCGTTTTACGATTTGATGATATACCTGTTTGCTTTAATTTATTGTTTAGTATGTATGCGTTGGCCGGTGGTAGGGTTTGGCATTTTCACATCTCTGTCAGAATGGTAGTAGGCGCCGTTTTACGATCTGATGTTATGTCTAGCTACTTTAATTGGAGGCGTGTTTATTGCTACATTGGTTCTCGAGTGTTCTCGTGTGTGTGTATGTGTGTGTGTGTGTGTGTGTGTGTGTGTGTGTGTGTGTGTGTGCATGTGTGTGTGTCATGCATGTGTGCTTATATGCGTATACTTCTTGTATATTTTAAACCTTATCTTTATTCAGTGACATTTTTTTTGTCCGAGGTGCTTATCATATACTTGTGGAGTCCACATCACTTAGCTGATAACCACCGGGAAAATGAATCTACGAATATATTTTTGTGACAGGCGAGATGTTTTTCATTTAATCAGATATTAGCTGATACTGTTAACGCTACACATGCAAACGAAAGAAGATATTAAAGTTGATGAAGGATACCCGCTTCTTGGTAACAATGTCCCGTCGGAGTTAATTCTACTTCATGCTAGAAAAAAAAAATCAAAATGAAAAGTATGAAATGATCCATTTTTATAGATTCTTCACAGCACAGTCTGTTGAATGTTTGACAAAACTGGCGATGTTATGTGGAGATAGACCATATTTGCATGTGATGCAAATATTTTAAGATACTCTTCAATCAAGACCACAGCAAGTATTCATACAACTATATCGGCGCGTTGTTCTTCACAGATTTTTATTTTTTTTTTATGAATATACGACGAATTTCAAGAAATTATGGCGCAATCTTTTTTTTATCTTTTCAATGAATTTGAACTATATCCCTAGACTATTCACTTGTTTGTATGAGACACGAACGTGGGTTGATCTTTCATGTTTTTGAGAAAATCAACATCGTACTCAATGTAAAAGCTTAGAATTCATGTGATAAGTCAGTCAGTCAGTTAAGTGCCATACATGATACACGCTTGGGCGATCATGTCTCGAAAGAGACATGACTGACTGTGCAGAAGATTATCCCGCAGTAGGTTGCCATTTCTTTCTGCGGTAAGCTGGTTGTCCACCAAGGCTATGGAACCCAATCTGTCCTGTCATTTGACTCATAGGTAAAGGGAAAAGAAATCTATATATTACTATGTAGTAATTAGTGGGGGATCGGTTTCCTATTGCTATGAAGTAATAAACTGATCCTCCACCTTATGACCAATATAAGCCTTAATCATTATTCCAACTATTATATTCAGTCAGTCAGTTAAGTGCCATACGTGATACACGCTTGGGCGATCATGTCTCGAAAGAGACATGACTGACTGGGGAGAAGATTATCCCACAGTAAGTGGCCATTGCTTTCTGCGGTAGACTGGTTGCCGACCAAGGCTATAGAACCCGATCTGTCCTGTTATTCAACCCATAGCTGTAGGAAGAAGAGGTGGATTATAATAAGTATTAATTACTGAGGGATCAGTTTATTACATCATGCCATTAGAAAACCGATCCCCCATTTTATAACCAGTAGAATCTTGAAATTATTCTTCCAAATATTCAGTCAGTTAAGTGACATACGTGATACACGCTTTGGGCGTTTATGTTTTGAAGGAGACATGACTAACTTGGCAGAAGATTATCCCGCAGTAGGTTGCTATTGCTTTCTGTGGTAGACTGGTTGCCAGCAAAGGCTATAGAACCCAATCTGTGCTGTTATTTTGACTCATAGATGTATTATATTATTAAGTAGCAATTAGTGGGGGATCAGTTTATTCTTTCATAAACAATATAAAACCGATCCCCAAATTTATGCCCAGTAGAAGCCTTAATCATGTTTTGAACTATTATATTCAGTCAGTCAGTTAAGTGCCATACATGATACACGCTTTGGGCGATCATGTCTCGAAAGAGACATGACTGACTCGGCAGAAGATTATCTCGCAGTAGGTTGCTATTGCTTTCTGCGGTAGACTGGTTGCCAGTCAAGGCTATAGAACCCAATCTGTCCTATTATTTAACCCATAACTGGAAGGAATAGACGGATTAATACATTTCACAAGGGCATTTGTGTGTAAGTGAATGCGAGGAACTCAATTGGAATTCGAACTCGGCACCCCGATTTGTCGTTACTAGTCGATATCCCCTGCACCACAACGCACATCCTATGTGATAAGTGCTTTAACGAAAAAATTAAATTCACACTATTAGTAAAATTTTTTGCATTTAGTTTTAAAATCGACCAAAAAATGTACAGAAATTTTCGTTTCCTTTTTTTTTCTTTTTTCTTTTACTTCTTTTTTTTTTTTTTTGCTTACAGACTTACTTTAAAATTTTCCTTTTTCTAGAATAAATCTAAAATGGTTGATATTTTTCGTATTAAATAAATATGTATTATTTTCTCTATTTTATGAGTAAAAACTGTGTAAAAGTCTTCTATAAAATACTAATGAAGTTACTCTATGAATAAAATTTGTTAAATCAATAATTAATAAAAAGAAAGAATAATTATATAAAATTCTATATAACACCAAAATATTGCTTGACCCAAATTGTAAAACAACATTTCTTAATTCGCATTGTTTATAGAAATTTGGATTAAAACTACTGCACTGTATAACACAGGGGTCGACAACCCCCGGCCCACATCAGGCCCTCGCAGAACTTTTGTCAGGCCCTCCAACTCAACACCTCAACACTTATTATCTAATTAATTTGCTGAGAAAGTAGTTGAGAAATAATCAGTTAGAGTTCAGCGACTCGCAATGCCACGATTTTTTTAAAATCAAAATGTAATTTCAATTCCACTACTGACTTCCTTAAGAAATATATTTTGGTAAGCGGAAAATATAAAAGTCTATTGAATAATGCGAAAATGATGGCATCATTATTTGGAAGAATATATATTAGAGAACAAAGATTTCGCGAAAAAGAAAAATATTAAAAATCGTTTAAGAACAAGATTGGGTGATAACCACTTGGACGAAATTTTCTTCCTGTCACCAACAAATACATCAAAGGTTGGTTCACTATATCGATCCAGGTGTTTTTTTCGCCTGAATCCATCCTGCATATATACAAGTCTACCATCTGACCATGCATGGAGTACTGCTGCCATTTATGATTTGGCGCCCCTGCCGTTCTCCTCAGTGTTCTCGACATGCTCCAAAGGAGAGTCAGTAACGTGATAGGTGCTGACTTGGCGGCTATATTCAGCCACTTCCCCACCGACGAAATGTGGCCTCCCTTTGTCTGTTCTATAAGTACTTTCATGGCTTCTGCTCAGACGAACTCAAGTCACTGGTGCGTCCTCAACAGGTGTTTGCTCGTGCAACCAGATTGGCAACTGGGTCCCACCCTTTCACTGTTAGGTTAGCCAAATGCAGACAACAATTCTACTCCTGCAGCTTCTCTCGCACTTCCAGCCTGTGGAACTCGCTCCCATATTCTTGCTTTCCTGACGGCTACAACCTCCAGAAGTTTACATGCAATGTCAATACTCAACTACTAACCACTTGACTCTAGCACTTCCCCGACCCCGCATATCCTTCCCTTTCTCTCCTCCCTTGCAACTGTCATCACACCTGCATTTTCATCTTTCTATTGCTTCTTTCTAATTGGTTTGTAATCCTCTTCTCCCTTCTCTAATTAATTTTCTTTCAGTTATGTAGGCCCCTGCGCATCAGTGACATTTCCGCCTTGCTCGGGGTGAAATGATAAAAAAAAAACATCTAATGTGGAAAACTTGTCGAACAATAAAGACAAACAAATGCTTTAAACAATTCGCCATTTATAACTGTATTTTCTTGTCAGGAATTGGCATTTTTTGTTGATTGTTTTAGTTGTTTTCTTGTTAGTCTTGCAATAAAATGAAGAACCTTGTTTAATTAGTATAACATTAACTCCATTGTTATTCCTTTAAACGTCCATACGATGGCGGACTTATTGACGAAGCGATCTGAAGTCGAGACAATTTATTACAGTACATTTGATATCATGGCCCTCCTTCAATACTTTATATAGCTGTCTGGCCGATCTCTTCAAAATGTTGACGACTCCTGATATAACATATTACATAATGATATATCTAGATTGTTCAGCATAATTTTCCTTTTAGTTTGAGTTTTCTTTAATAGCATATCAACCTCTGTGGGTTATATAATGCCAAATAATGGGGTTTTAAGGGTTTTTGAAATGTTTGGTTGTAGTGAGAAGTTGATTTAGTCAAATATTGAAAAATTTATTTTTGATCTTAGAAAACTGACGATCTATTTTAGTTTTGTATTAAAAATGTATTGCTGGTAATAATTTTTTCTTCAAATATTATTTATTATGGCAGTAACTTTTTCCCTCCAAAAAGTGTTATGGTAATTTTTTTTGCTTCAAATATGTACATTTTTCGATAAAAGTTTACATTTAAGCATATATTTCTATAAAAGTATACTTTATACTTTCATAGTGTTTTGGCCCCAGTTTTTGGGGTTAACTATGTGCTCATATCTGGGACCCTAACAGGTGCTACCACTCCAGGGCAGGGTGGACCGGGAACAACAGCAATTCAGAGGTGGTTCCATGCTTCTCACAACCTCCCAATCAGATTGATTAATGCAGTTTATTCTCAATACCAAGGACCAAATATTCTTTGAAATAAATCAAAGACTTATTTTATGACACATTGATTTAGTAATAATGTGCTTATGCCATTAATGTTGTCCATATACAACTAGTAAAACTTAAGTAGATTATAAATTTTATAAGCTTGTACTTATAAGGCTTTCACTGATTACGGGAATGAAATGCCAACGTTACGATAAAGATTTAAGAAAATATAATTTCTTGTCATTATTTATCATATAAAACACCAACTTTCAAATTGAGTGCTATACCAGACAGTCAGTTAAGTGCCATACGTGATACACGCTTGAGCGATCATGTCTCGAAAGAGACATGACTGATTATCCCGCCGTAGGTTGCCATTGCTTTCTGCGGTAGACTGGTTGCCGACCAAGGCTATAGAACCCAATCTGTTCTATTATTTGACTCATAGCTAAAGGGAAAAGAAATCTCTTATATTATTATGTATTAATTAGTGGGAGGTCGGTTTCCTATTGTTATGAAGTAATAAACTGATCCCCCACTTTATGACCAATATAAGCCTTAATCATTATTCCAACTATTATATTCAGTCAGTCAGTTAAGTGCCATACGTGAAACACGCTTGAGCGATCATGTCTCGACAGAGACATGACTGACTGGGCAGAAGATTATCCCGAAGTAGGTTGCCATTGCTTTCTACGGTAGACTGGTTGCCGACCAAGGCTATAGAAACCAATCTGTCCTGTTATTTAACCCATAACTGGAAGGAAGAGGCTATAGAACCCAATCTGTTCTATTGTTTGACTCATGGTTAGATGCGGAAGATATGGATTATATTATTAAGTAGTAAATAGTGGGGGATCAGTTTATTACTTCATAACAATAGAAAACTGATCCACCATTTTATGACCAGAAAATGCCTTAATCATGTTTTCAGTTATTATATTCAGTCAGTCAGTTAAGTGCCATAGGTGATACACGCTTGAGCGATCATGTCTCGAAAGAGACATGACTGACTAGGCAGGAGATTATCCCGAAGTAGGTTGCCATTGCTTTCTGCGGTAGACTGGTTGCCGACCAAGGCTATAGAACCCAATCTGTCCTGTTATTTGACCCATAGGTAAAGGGAAAAGAAATCTATTATATTATTATGTAGTAGTTAGTGGGGGATCGGTTTCCTATTGTTATGAAGTAATAAACTGATCCCCCACTTTATGACCAATATAAGCCTTAATCATTATTCCAACTATTATATTCAGTCAGTCAGTTAAGTGCCATACGTGATACACTCTTGGGCGATCATGTCTCGAAAGAGACATGTCTGACTGGGCAGAAGATTATCCCGAAGTAGGTTGCCATTAGCTTTCTACGGTAGACTGGTTGCCGACCAAGGCTATAGAACCCAATCTGTCCTGTTATTTAACCCATAACTGGAAGGAAGAGACGGATTAATACCTTTCCCAAGATTATTTGTAAGTGAAGGCAATGAATTCAGCTGGAATTCGAACTCGGCTCCCCGATTTTCTCGTTCCGAGCTGATATCCAATGAGCCACAACGCTACACCACAGTTGCCAAATCGATCTGCCCTAAACGCCATACGTCTCGGGGAGATATTCTAATATCTTTCCCAATATCAACCAATTAGGATGAAACTTGAACAAGGCTTTGCCAATTACGCTTCCGATACCGACAGCCCACACATGCTTTTAAAAGGCTACCACCATCTCATTAACTAACCTGCTAAATGTTCACAGGCGTTGTTGCGCATCTGCTGTTGAAATAAATTGAAAAAATATTGAAGACAACTCAAGTATTGTATTGTGTGCCTTTCGCAAATACCGTTGTCTTTAATTCTGTTTTTAAAAACTTGAAATTCCAGAAATTGCTAAATCAATAAATTTGTGAAAAATACAGGGTTTTGCGATGGATAAATAGCAACACTTTTTTAAATAATAAAAATCTTGACAGCTCATATACATTCACTTTCTCACCGACGCAATATGGCTTCTCTGTGTCCCTTCTACAAATACTTTCTGCTCCGATGAACTTAGCTCACTGGTACCCCCTATATATGAATTTACTCAAACCACAAGCTTAGCAACTAGGTCCCATCCTTTTACTGTGAAGCCAATAAATTGTAAACGCAAATTCTACTCCATCAGTTTCTTTTCTCGCACTTCCCGCCTGTGGAATTCTTTTCCATTTACTAGCTTTCCCGACAGCTACAATCTCCACGAATTTAAATGTAAAGTCAATTGTCATCTCCTATCTCACTAACTTGCATCCTCTCTCTCATGATTTTTTCTTCGTCCACTCCACTCTCATCAGTATTCTCATCCTTCTCTTACCCTCTTCCTGACAGCCCCTATAACCTGTCACTCTTTGCCATAACTTTCTTCCTATGTAACTCCCTGTACAACAGTGGCAGTAAAATACCTTGTTTGGGGAGATATGATGATAAAAAAATAAACAACCAAATTTTACTCACATTATGGAAATATATGAAATTTTTCGTGTCATTTATAAACATTATAAAATATACATATTTTATAATAGCGACATTAAGTGACACTTCGCTATGGTGTAATGTTAGCAAGCGTGTCGTATTATATAAGAAACTACTGAGTAGTGAGCCGGATACCTATGCTTAATTTATTTGGCCTTGTGCCACGTCTAACGTTCGCTGAATAAATCACCAATATCCAACGTCATTTCCACTGACAGACGCATTATAAGAAATACACCCTATTTCTTATACAATGACATGCCAACACATATACCAAAACACGTATATTCTTTACTAGCAGTATAACCCGGCGTTGCTAGGTTGTAATGAAAGCTTTAAAAGTAATCCAAAGTCCTGGAGCTCAAACTCACCCTAAAGAATATTTGTGTGAAGGTTGGTGAGAATCGGAATAAAATTGTGGATTTGTATAAAGGATATACAGACAGATAAACAGACACACACACACAAACTTCTTACCTTTTATATATATATATATATATTATCGATTTTCTGCACTATTGTGAAAACTGCAACCTTGAAACCTCTGAATATCGCTTCTTATGTCTTTGTCTATGAGTGTATCAAATTTGATTAAAATCGGACCAGTCCTGCTATAACCCGATTTTTTCGATTAACGATTTGCTATATTTATCGGGGGTATCTCGACACAAAACCTAGCTAAGAACACTCGCAAACGCTTATAGTACAACTGTGTAAATTTTCAAGAAAATCGGTTCAGCCGTTTCAGAGTCTATAGGTAACGGACACACACACACACATACACACACACACACACACACACACACACAGACAAATTTCCATTTATAAATAAATTTAGATTTTCTACCCAATAACAAAAAATATTTACCAAAATGACAAAAAGATTTCAAAATGCAACGCACATCATTTAAATCTTCGATTTCTTCGAATCTTCTTATTTTCAAGAGGAATTTTATTTTTGCAAAGATGACCATCTCACAAAGGGTGAGATCTGGGGAATACAATGGCTATCAAACCCGGGAAGTGTTGTCTTGCCTAAAAAATGCTACACAAACTATGGACACTGATTTTGAAGTGGGCCACCTCAGTCTTGCGTAATTGTTGACAAGTTTGTCTTGTTATATCAATTACTACTGAGTAATGAGCTTGATCCTTACCAATTGCTCCATACATTTGGCCTTGTGTCACATTTAATTATCAACTGGTAAGTCACTATAACACCAATATTAGGTTAAATCAAGTCGACCCTAGCCGTTCCCCCACCCCGTATATTCTTCCCTTTCTCTCCACCCTTGAAACTGTCAACACACCTGCATTCTCATCTTTCTATTGCTCCTTTCTAATTTGTTTGTACTCCTCTTCTCTCTCTTCTAATTAATTTTCTTTCAGTTATGTAAACCCCCCCCCCGCACATCAGTGGCATTTCCGTCTTGTTCTCCTCAGTGTTCTTGACAAGCTCCAAAGGAGAGTCTGTAATGTGATAGGTACTGATCTGGCGACTCGACTGCAGTCACTTTCCCATCGTCGAAATGTGGCCTCCCTCTGTCTCTTCTATAAATACTTTCATGGCTTCTGCTCGGATGAGCTTAAGTCACTGATGCCTCATCAACAGGTGTTTACCCGTGCAACCAGACTGGCAACTGGGTCCCACCCATTCACAGTCAGGTTAGCCAAATGCAGACGACAATTCTACTCCTGCAGCTTCCTCTCTCGCACTTCCTGCCTGTGGAACTCACTCCCGTATTCTTGCTTTCCTGACGGCTACGACCTTCAGAAATTTAAAAGCAAAGTTAATACTCACCTACTAACCACTGGACTCTAGCTCTCTCCCCTCCCCTGTATAATCTTCACTTTCTTTCCGCCCATGTATCTGTCATGGCACCTGCTTTCTCAGCTTTCTATTGTTCCTTTCTAACTAGCTTGTACTCCTCACTCTTTTCTAATTAATCTTTCTAAATTTATGTAGCCCCCTACACGTCAGTGGCGTTTCTGCCTTGCTCGGGGTGAAATGATTAAAAAAAAAAAAAATAGCCCACTATAAGTCATAAAATGATTATGAATCAAGAAAAACAAAATAGCCCTTCCCCCACCCTGTATATCCTCCCCTTTCTCCCCACACTTGAAACTGTCAACACACCTGCATTCTCATCTTTCTATTGCTCCTTTCTAATTTGTTTGTACTCCTCTTCTCTCTCTTCTAATTAATTTTCTTTCAGTTATGTAACCCCCCGCACATCAGTGGCATTTCCGTCTTGCTCGGGGTGAAATGATTAAAAAAAAAAAATTCTTTTTCTTGCTTATACTTAGAATATTCGAACTGTTATCCCTGTTGTCCACATCATTTTGCCATGTTTACAACGTATCGTTCGTTGCACGCTCCGGCCTTCTTCAGATGCTGAAAACTTTTGACTGAACCCCTTATTTCACTCATTGGGGAATATCATTCTCATTCCATGAGCAATGCCACTTCCTGATAACATGTAGTTATCTCCCTTTAACTCAACTCTCTAAGTTATTTGTTCCCTACTGCTGTAGCAAAGTATTGAACTAACAACTCTTGTAATATAACGGTCTGGCCCCACCCAAGAAGGGATGAAGCGTGGGTGTTCCCGGTTGATGAAAAGTAGCGGATGTCACTTTGACCCTATTTCCGACAGCGGCGGAAATGCCTACGCAGGCAAACAGACAGGTGACTCTGAGAATTACGTAGGCGTCGTGTAGGCGTCGCGTGATCGAGGCAAAAACCGGAAGAAACAATTTCCGCTTTTGGAAGATATATAAAGACTGCGAAAACACAGATAAGTCAGTCTCGAGAAGTCGAAGAAGAAGCTAGACGAGTAAGCAGAGGTTACACTCCCGTCGTCACCCCTGTCAACCTTGGAAGAGCGCTCTCTCACTCTTTGTTCCTAGGCGACACGGTCCATCGTCGTTAATAAAAATATAATATATATTTTTATATATACCCCCGTGTTTGTCTGTTTCTTGCTATATAACAGACGTTTATTTGGTGCTGGTGACCTGCTGTTTTGAAGCAACAAGACAGAGTGATACGAACATTATTGAGTTACCACGGCCACAATTAAAATTCAACGATTAAAAAAAACTACCAGATAGAAAGAAAAAAAAAGACGAAAATATAGTAAACAACCGGACGAGACCAGCGAAAGGTAGGTGACACTTTGATTTAATTGTGTGTGTGTTCTCTGCTCGTGTTATAGTAGGTCTCGTTAAAAAAAAAAAAAATGGGACAGCATACTTTTGCCGATCTGACCGTAGAAATGAGAAATATGGATTGTTCGATAGAACGGACGGGGGTGTTAAAATTGACAGTGGGGTGTTAAAATGAGGAAGAAAGTGTTAAAGTGGGGTGTTAAGGCTGACAGTGGGGTGTTAAAGCTGAAATATTTACCTATCTGTGGGTGCAGCGCGTCTGAGTTGATGATTTATTTTTGTTGTTAATGTTTACCACATATATGAAGTGAGTTTATTGGTATGTTGCTTAATTAATCGTACTTTTATTGAGTAAGTAAAGGAAGTTTCTTCTACTCTTTAGAGTGGATAATTGGATTAACTTGTGATAACAATGGCTTTCTTTGGTTTATGCAAGAAAATAGTTAATATTTCGTAGAATAAATATTTAATGAAATAATTTTGGTTTGTGTCTTAATTTTACTTAAAAAGCGGCATGAACTTTCCAGACAACCCGATAGAAATATTGACGAACAACTATTCTCAATGTGATTATGAAGGTCAGTTGTATGGTTGAAATAGTTGAGTTTTTCTGACCAGTACTCGAGCCGAATTAAAGAAAAAAAAAAAAAACAATCGATGTACACAAACTTTCCCCAATTGGAGTATTAGCGTAAAATGGCCCTCTCCATTTTCTCCATTTGGCCATGTATTGCATGAACTAAATCAAAATTGGTAAACATTGACAAATTATAAATGTTGCTGAATGCTACCACAATAGGAAAATCAGAGAAACGAAAGGGTTCTTTAATTTTGATCTCGTCAACGAAATTTGTTCGTAAACGTTAATTTGTAATCTTTACACAGATATTGTCAAAATTTAAAAATGTTTGTGTTTTGTGTGACATTTCTACAGCATAGAAATGACTTAAATGTTATCGAGAGTTTTAAAGTGTAATTTTAATTATGCAGTTAACAACAGCCAACAATATCGCCAATTATAAATATATCTCAACATCGTTGCTTGAAAACAACTGCATTGTTTGGTTATTTCTTTGCGAATACACCGATTATATATATTCTTAAAACATTCACCCGCGTCTCAGTGTTTCGCGATATGAGTCAGATATTGAAAAGATATTTTGTTATCAATATGGTGGAATCGGATTATTTGGGGAGATTTGGGAAAATTAAATTAAAATCTAAAACTTATTTTTATTTACGTGAAAGTACTTCACTTTTATGCTTTTGTGCAGGTTCCCATAAATTCAACATCCTCTGTGAATTTTCATTTATGTGACTTGGGAAATATCTTTTGAAGATATATTAATTTCTGAAAACTAGTAAATATGGAGAGATTAGTGAGGGATATGAGGAACTCCCGAAGAAGTTGACGATAGGGGTCATTGCTGGCGTGGTCGGCGTAATAATAATCCTGGGAATAATAGCCAGGAAGCGGATTTTTAAGTGTAAAAGAAGCAACAGTGCTTCGGAAAAGGAAATTGAGTTATCCGCTGTGAATAGTACTCCAGTGTCAACGGGCGTTCAACTCTCTGCGTTAAACAGAGAGATGTTAACAAATCAGATATGCTTGGGTTCGAATCCAGAGGATGTAGTTCAGGGAATGGAAAACATTGTACCAGCTGGGAGCCGCGAGTCACGGGTCCATTTTTTTTTTTTAGACTAAATTAATATCCTCCACAAGTAAATTGCATGCGGATTAACGTTGGAATCAGGGTAATTTTCTTAAATTTCTATTGAACATTTCTCGGTCAGACTATGAATGTTATGTACGGCAAATAATGACCATTTTTTTCTGTGTTCAAACATAGTATGTTTGAAATTAAATTAAATTAAATGAGGTTACGTGGTAACAATAAACTCGAGCAGAAGCACACATGGTGTTGGTCAAAGGTCATTTACTCGATGTTAGTTTTGAAACTAGAGCGCGGTTACCGCTTAATAATCATGTGATTATGCATCGAAGAGTCTACGCCTATGGACAGACGCGAGAAAGAAAATGAACATTTTTAAGAACTTTGCCCAATTCTGTGAAAATGGATATTAAAAAAAAAAAAAAAAAGGAGGAAAAAAGAAAGAAAAAAAAAGAACAATGAAACATCGAGCTGGTAGAACAATTTTCAAGATGGATACGAACATTGTCGGTTTGCCGATGTAGGCTCCCCTATATATTTTATTTGTTGTTGTTTTTTTGTTTCGGCATGCACATGTTTTGTTGTTTTGGCATGCACATGTTTTATACAATTGTAGGGCTTGTGTGGCATGGGGAGGTGAGTGAGGGTGTTGAGCTTAAAATGTTCTTAGGTGAACATTTTGGAAAATGAGAGGGCGAGGAGTGTAATATAACGGTCTGGCCCCACCCAAGAAGGGATGAAGCGTGGGTGTTCCCGGTTGATGAAAAGTAGCGGATGTCACTTTGACCCTATTTCCGACATCGGCGGAAATGCCTACGCAGGCAAACAGACAGGTGACTCTGAGAATTACGTAGGCGTCGTGTAGGCGTCGCGTGATCGTGGCAAAAACCGGAAGAAACAATTTCCGCTTTTGGAAGATATATAAAGACTGCGAAAACACAGATAAGTCAGTCTCGAGAAGTCGAAGAAGAAGCTAGACGAGCTAAGCAGAGAGGCCAGCTCCCGTCGAACCCCATTAGAAGCGCGCTCTCAATTCTCTGCCCTTGTGCCACACGGTCCATCGTTCATCAATAAAAATATAAGTCATATATTTTTATATACACCCGTGTTTGTTATTTGTCGCTATATAACACTCTTGGGTCAAATCAATGGGATCGATCAACGCCTATATCCCCTTTTTTTTTATTAATTTTATTCTTTACAAAAATAAAGTACGATTCCTCTTTATTCTATTATCGTAGTTCTAATCAAAAAGTTTAGAAGACTAGTTTTATTAAAATAAACAACGACACATGAACATTCGGCATTTGATTTCCTTCGAAATAGTCCCGATTTGAAGCTACACATTTTATTCAAAGTCAATTGACAGGAAGATTCAATTGACAGGAAGATTCCTGGAACACCCTTTTTGGGACAACGAGAAGCTGCTTCTTGAATTTTCTTTCGTTACATTGCCACGGGATCCCAGATAACCGCTCCCATGTCGACTGACATTTGACAGGTTAGCGTCGTGGTTTAAACAGTTAAACTTCTCCAGCGAAGATTTTCACATCTAGGCGGAAAAATACGTCATAGGTGAATTTGATGTTTTTAACCCAATCAGCTTTCAGAATTAGTTTTTCGCACTGACTTGTGAATTTTTCTTAGTTGAGATTCTTAACAATGTTTTTAGTTCTTAATTTCTTATCCCTACAGCAGAACTAAGGAATGCAATACTTCTGAACGCTCTCCATGCGGATAGCGATAGATTAGCGAGAGGTTTATAAAATTTCGTCTGTAAGAACTAGTAATTCTTCACTCCGGAGAGGCTTTTAGAATCTATTGAAACGGGAAAGAAAAACTGTGACGCTCTTGCGCATAAATGATAAATTTTCAGCACCACCTTTTAATATTCTCTTTTCCAAAATCAACAGAATCTCAAATCGCAGAAGAATCCTAGAAATAAGCTAGCTACCAATTTTCATCAAGTTTACTCTAGCCAAGACCAGTTTAAATATACAGATATATCATTCTGGTTAGACTAGAGAAAAGATATATGTTATAAAAAAAGGTTGTTTGAGATGTTCTTCTCTTTCACAGACAATGGAAATTAGTGTTATTATCAAAGCAAATGTTCGCTGTGCCTAGGGGACAGTGGAAAGAAATCATTTAGCGTTCGTTGAAATTCTGATGGATGTTCATCTCGTTAGTTTTTTTATTCTGCGTTGAATGAGTGTGCTGGATGGAAGTAATCATTACTGAGCCTGTTTTTGCAACAATGTATGTCAAATGTGTTCACTTGTTATTACGATTTACATGATGTGTGGTTACACCCCCCCACCAAAAGATTAAAAAAAATATATATATATCCGGACGTTGATCAGATGGAATTTCCGAGCTTGCAAACACGATATGTTGTTAGAAACGAAATACAGTTTTTCTTTTTTAGATTCAAAATCAGTTTATATTTTCATGATGTTTTGTTCAATTTTCGAAATTGTTGCTCATATCAAGATTGTGGATAAGATGTCCAAAGTTCAGTCTTTAAAAAAATATCATTCTTTAAGTGATTCGACGGTCTTAATTATTATGAAATGCTGAAATAATACACAAGCATATATATATATAAGCATGCGGTGTAGATATAGAAGAATCCAAAGGAGTATCCTGGACATGCAGTGGTAGGATAACTCTCTAAGAGAGCTCTAAATATATATGTATATAAAGACATATAGAGTAAATATCAGAAAAAAATTAGGCAGATACATAATTTCATGGTAACTCGGAAATATAGGCCTATTTTAGGCGAACCATCATCAGCTTCATTCTTTACTGTACAGAAGATGTTACACGATTCGGTATTCTATACCAAATCTCTATCAATATGAATCCAAACATAAATGACATTTGACACAGCTAAATCTTCCAGCAACAAAGAACTTAATGCACTTTATTTTATAACAAACTAGTGGGTATAGCCCTGCGTTGCTCGACTGTAATGAAAGATTTAAAACTAATCCATGGTCCTGGAGCTCTGACTCTTTGGACGTTGGTACAAAATACTAAAATGCAATAGTTGTTTCCAGTTAAAGCGAAACCGTAGACTGAAAGAAAAATGAATGGATGTAAGTCAAATTTTGATTTCCTGGTATCGATATCAAATAAGTTTTTTCGTCGTAAACCGAATTTTGAAGGCTAAATAAGTCCTCTGAGTAAATGGTATCATGGCTGAGACTAAGAACTACGATTATACCTTCTTACAGCCAAACCCGAAGCAAAAACTAAAATAAAATGGCTGAAGAAAATAGACACATACAGGCAGATAAACAGACACACACCTTATCGATTTTCTGCACTATTGTAAGAACTGCAACCTTGAAACTTCTGAATATCGTTTCTTCTGTCTTTGTCTATGAGTGTATCAAATTTGATTAAAATTGGACCACTCCTTCTATAATCCGACTTTTTTTTATTATCGGTTTTCGACATTTATCGGGGGTAACTGGACACAAACCATAACTAAGACAACTCGTAGATGCTTATAGTCAGTCAGTCAGTTAAGTGCCATACGTGATACACGCTTGGGTGATCATGTCTCGAAAGAGACATGACTGACTGGGCAGAAGATTATCCCGCAGTAAGTTGCCATTGCTTTCTGCGGTAGACCGGTTGCCGACCAAGGCTATAGAACCCAATCTGTCCTGCTATTTAACCTATAACTGGAAGGAAGAGACGGATTAATACCTTTCCCAAGAGTATTTGCGCGTAAGTGAATACAATGGATTCAACTGGAATTCGAACTCGGCTTCCCGGTTTCTCGTTCCGAGCCGATATCCACTATACAACTGCGTAAATTTTCAAGAAAATCTGTTCAGCCGTTTTGGAGTCTATAGGTAACGGACACACACACACACACACACACACACACACAGAGAGAGAGAGAGAGAGAGAGAGAGAGAGAGACAAAGTTCCATTTATAAATAATCTGTTTATTTATAAAAGATCTGTTTCGCTGTATCACAGCTCATCCGTACGGTTAGACATCCGATTGCTTTTTACCCAGGATTGGCGTTGGTCGGCGATTCTACCTCTGAGCTATGGGCGCTCGGTAAAACCAAACAATATATATATATATATATATATATATATATTAATTTGTACCGGCCTGATTACTTACGATAAATATTTGTTACGTCATTTGGCAGGATTCGACAGAGGGGAAGCCACCAATTGATCTAGTGCGCCTTAGAACTCTCGACCACGAATAATGTTCAAACAAATAATTTATAATTGTCGGTTTGTTTATAACCATTTCATTAATCTTCGTTAATTTTCGTAACATGTTTACATTTGTAGACATTACGATACATTTCAGAGAAGATATGGTTGTTACGATGAATCGAAAATTGTGGTATATAGGCTTGATTTGACTTCCTTTAGAATGGCGGTTATCCGAGGTCGAGAGGTCTAAGACGCGCCAGATCCATTGGTGGATTCCTCTATGTGGATAGGGGTCGCAAGGTCGAATCCTGCCGAATAACACACATTTTCGTAACAAAAATTTATCGTAAATAATCAGACCGATTGAAATAAAAATTGTGTATATAGACACAAGCATATATATATATATGTATGTGTGTGTGTGTGTGTGTGTGTGTGTGTGTGTGTGTGTGGGAGATATATATATATGTATATATTAAATACTTTGCAAACATTGTGTGATCTTATTTTTAATAAAATCAGTTCATACTCACGGATAATCTTTCTTGTATTACAATTGAAAGATGTCAGAAAAGAGCCGTAACGTTGACAGATGTTATTATCATTTATTTCTCAAGGTACCCATGTACTTTCAATCTCTTTCCGGAGTTTGAATTATGGTCATAAAAATAACCGCAAAATTGTGTTGCTAAACATTACTGTAATGATGATCTCGGAAAGAGATTGAAAATACCTGGGTGCCTTGAGTAATGAATGATAATACCGTCTGTCAACGTCACAGTCTATTTCTGACATCTTTCAATTATAATACGCGAAAGATTATCCGTGGGTAGACATGAATTTTATTAAAAATAAGCAGACATTTCATCTGAAATGTCTAAAAGACAATTTGCTGCCTAAATACACACACACACACACACACACACACACACACACACACACACACATATATATACATATATATATATATATACATATGAAATAAATTGTTTGAACATCATTTTTTATCGACGCTCGTATTTATGTAGATATTCTGTTCTTTTTTGTTTTTTTTTATTAAACAGTATTATTATTAAAAATAAGGAGACACAATGTTTGCAATTTACTTAATCTGACATGTCTAAAAGACAATTTACTGCTTAAACACACACACACACACACACACACACACACACACACACATATATATAAATATATATATATATATATATGAAATGAATTGTTTGAACATTATTTTTTATCGTTGCTCGTATTTAAGTAAATATTCTGTTTTTTTTTTAATTAAACAGTATTATATATTTATATCTACCGCCTGATTATTTACGGTAAATTTTTATTACGAAAATGTGTGTCATTCAGCAGGATTCGAACCTGCAACCCCTATCCACATAGGGGAAGCTACCATGTGATCTGGCATGTCTTTGACTTCTCGACCACGAATCCTGCCGAATGACACACATTTTCGTAATAAAAATTTATCGTAAATATTCAAGTCAGTAGTTATAAATATATAATATTCTTTAATTGAAAAAACAGAATATCTACTTAAATATGAGTATCGATAAAAAATAATGTTCAAACAAGTCATTTCAAACTGTCGGTTGTTTATAACCAAGTTTCATTAATCTTCGTTAATTTCCGTATATATATATATATATATATATATATATATATATATATATATATAACGTTAAACTGTAACGATATTTATGGCCAAAATTGTTGGAAATAAATTTACATAAGCAGATATTTTGTCATAAAGTATTTCATATCGAAGTAAGGACTGAGTGGTAGAATTAGTGTAGAGAAGTTTGTGACTTAGCTGTGCGGTATTATTTCAGTCATGACGACGTCGAAGTTTCATGAAAACATTATAGTTATGTCATCATTCTTCAGGGTCATTTATTTTTACTAATTCTTTTGCCTTCACAAAACTTTGAAGTCGACACAACTGAAATAACCCTACTCATCTAAGGGAACAACTTCTCTACATCAACGCAATGAGGTGAACTACAGCGCAGGGTATGCTACAAGATCCTCAAACGACCGCCCTTAGTGTTTAAATTTTGAGGAAGAGCTGTTTTTCGACATCCAAATATGTTTTAATTTTTACAGTTTGTCCTTTAACTTTACCCATAGTTAGGAGAAAAAGATATAGATTCATAATTTTTCTAAGGGTCTTAGCACATAAACAAATGTAATGAACTCGACTGAAATTCGAACTCGGATCTACTGATTACACAATCTGAGACTTTTATAAGATCATTTTTGTAAAATGATTTTGGAAAGCCACAGATACAAGAATAATAACGCCTTCGAACAATATTGTATCAGACACTTCTTCCCAACGCTATTATAATATTTGCTGCCTTACCACTTCAGGCAAAATATGGTACAAGGCCTATTTAGTGTCTGTAATCCAAGCCATATAGCTTGGGCAAAAATGATTGTCTACTTTTCTCCAGACGAGCCTCGACCGAAGGGCAGAATCTCGTCTGGGTTCTTCACTGCCCGAAAGCAGAGAGTCCGACAATGTCAAGAGTGGCGGCAATTATATTTAGCTGTCTCCCACTTAAAGAAAAACTGATTTTCTGTTTATCAAACGTACGAAGTGGTATTTTTTACAAACGCCTAACTAGGAGTTTTCAACCAACGAAAATTTTCAATATTAGGCAGGAGTAACTTAAGGATCTTAAAATACATTTGTCCCTTTTTGGATTAACTTAGTATTTATTTATAGGCGAAATTATATCTGAATGTTATTTTTATCTTTCATCTTATTGAAGTAGATAGACTAAACATTGGAGTAGATAGACTAAACTATCGTCCCGTTTACACTCCACCCTCGTCTATTGAACAGGTGAAGAGGCTCATCCCTTGTTTCCTGTTTAGGATGCGGTTTCCGGTTTTCTCTTTTCCAATATTCTGACTCCTATGTAGCCCCCTGCACATCAGTGACGTTACCGCATTGCTCGGGGTGATATGATTAAAAAAAAAAAATTCGTAATTTATTTTCTAGAAAACACCTAATGGCTAATTTGTCCTATTGGCACAATCTTCAGATCCCATCAACGTTGTATGATTTGTCTTTTTTACTCCCTGTTACATCAAGACATTTTCCACTTTTTTCAGTTTTAATTTCCACACGTGGATAGGTAGTATATATATATATATTGATTGTTTAATACTTAGTCTTTGGTCCTAATAGGAATTTGTATCAAAAGTGTTCTATACAATTAAATTGTAGAACTTCTGAATATTTTTCATTTTTAAACGAGTTATTTCGATACCTTGGTTTCTACCATGAGTGGTTTCTGCAGGCGAATTTTAATAACATTAATATATATATATATATATATTAATGTTATTAAAATAACATTAACAATTATATATATATATATATATATATATATATATATATATATATATATATATAGTCTGCCTCCTTCTACCGAACGCCCATAGCTCACAGGTAGAATCGCCGTCTGACACCAATTCGGCCGAGTTTCAATCCTGGGTTAAAAGCAATCGGATATCTAACCGTACTTATAAGATGTGATACAGAAAAACAGATCTCTCTGCAGATGACTATATATATATATATATGTATATATACTGGCTAGCAATTTGTCGACCATTATATTTGAAGCAGGAAAATGTACAGTAATTTTTAGCAACACAGTTTTACGGTTACATTTGTTACCATAACTCACAACCCTGAAGATGACCTCGGAAAGAAGTTGAAAGTACTTGAGTACCTTACGAAATGAGTGAAAACACCATATGCCAACGTTACAGCTCATTTCTGATATCTTTTGGTTGTAATACGCGAAAGATTATCCGTGAGTGTGAACGGACTTTATTAAAAATAAGCAACAGTATTTTATGCAATTAATATATATATATATATATATATATATATATATATATATATATATATATATATATACAGTACTGTGCAAAAGTATTAGAAGAGAAAATATTTTATCTTTTATGAAGCATATTGACAGAAAATAAACAATTTAATTAAGGTAATTTTATTTGATTTACTCAACAAATGCTTTCACAAGGAAAAAATTCATATTTAGTATAATAGCAATTTGTTTTGATCAGAGCCTTCATTCTGTCGGGCATAGACATCACAATCTTCTTCAATGTATCTAATGGTATCTCCTGCCAAGCAGCCTGTATTTGTTCCCAAAGTGTGTCTTGTGAAGTAACATTAGGTTTATCAATTTTTTTATCCAAAACATCCCATAGATGTTCAATAGGATTTAGATCAGAGATTTGTGGGGACTAATTCAAATTCCGAAGCCTTCCTTCCTCTTCATTTTTAGTTAAATAATTGTTACAAAGCTTAGGCCTTTCACCCTGTATTTAATTTCAGTGAGGATTTTAGAAAAAATCACCACTGTCCTAATACTTTTGCACACTCCCCGTAGTGTGCAAAAGTGTTTTGACAGGGGTGGTTATAAACTTTATTTTGATGCCTCATAAAAGATAAAATAGTTATTGTCCTAATACTTTTCCACAATAATATATATATATATATATATATATATATATATATATATTGAGTATTTGTGCAGCTTATATATATATATATATATATATATATATATGTGTGTGTGTGTGTGTGTGTGTGTGTGTGTGATAAAAGTATGTTTTTGAGGTATACTATGTGCATGCGAAAACATTTCAAAGATAGACTTAAGCAAATATTAATGTGGACATTGGCCGAAAACCAAGTGGAGACATTCTGCTACATGCTTCAACGCATTCTTCAGACCATATATATTGTGTTGGCTCGACTAATCATACACGTTGCTCACTGGTGAATTATAGTTAGAATCACATTATCTTAATAATTTGGGGGTTGGCGGTCAAGTTTATGTTTCAAATATTCCAGGGGACTGTTGCGTAGAAATAATTGTGGATAGAAATTTGGTTAGTAAATAACTTTTAACGCATTAACTGGGTCTCACCCATTCACAGTCAGGTTAGCCAAATGCAGACGACAATTCTACTCCTGCAGCTTCTTCTCTCGCACTTCCCGCCTGTGGAACTCGCTTCCGTATTCTTGCTTTCCTGACGGCTACAACCTCCAGAAATTTAAATGCAAAGTCACTTCTTACCCCAATTCACCACAGAGTGTAGATTCCTCTCAAGATCAGCAGCGAGATTATGTTTGTCCGCCACGCCGGGTTTCTCTCTGATGCGGTGTAAATTGTGGTGTCATCTGCGTAGATGCCTACTTGGCTCTTGATCTCGTCTGGGAGGTCATTTATAAAAATAAGGAAGAGCGTCGGGCCTAGGATAGAGCCCTGAAGGACACCAGCGTTTGTACAGTAGGGTGTGGAGGCATGCCTATCCAGGACGACATTCATTATGCGGTTATGTAGGAAAGATTGGATCAGATCATGCAATCGTGCGATAATTCCGTAACCCCGTAGCTTGTATAGAAGGCCAGAGTGCCAAACCCTGTCAAAAGCCTTGGAGATGTCCAGAGTAACAGTACGAGCCTCGCCGGACTCCTCAAGAGCCTGGAACATGTATTCCGTAATGGTCGTTAGTATGTCGGCCGTGGACCTGGCAAAGCGGAAGCCATACTACCTGTCGGAGAAGAGTTTATGGGCAGTAAGATGCTGAACTATTTCAGCATGAATGATTGCCTTGAACATCTTCCCGAAAATTGGTAAATTTCTGATAGGGCGAGAGTTGGATGGGTCCGAGGGTTCACCAGAGTTCTTAAATACATGAACGACATAAGAGGACTTCCAGCATGCAGGAAAACAGGAGGCAGATATGCTGTAGTTATAGAGTTTAGAGAGGACAGAGAAGAGTTCAGGAGCACATTTCTTAAGGACAATCACCGGGATTCCATCACCACAGCTCGCCCTATGGGGGTCAAGTTTTGATATTAGACGGGATACTACTGTCGGGGTAGTGTATATATCGTACAGTTTAGCCTCAGTTCTAATAGAGACGTCGGGTGAAGGTACTCCAGATGAGTCAAATGTGGAGTTGGATGAGAATCTGCGAGCAAAGCCTTGTCCGCTGATGAAGTGAGGGCCTCAAATTCATTGATCAACGGAGGGATAGAAGATTTGCTATTGTTCAGCACCGGTTTGCATAACCGCCAATAGTCTTTGGAGCCAAAATTGCGGTTGGCTATGCGCTGTCTCATTCTCTCAGCAAACAATCCCTTGGCGTCATTCAGAATTCTCTTGCACTCATTAGACGTGAATAGGCGCCTATTGTGGTCTCCAAAATAGTCGAAAGTAGTGATTCCTGTGGGCAATTGCAGCCAAACAGGCAGCAGAGAACCAAGGGGAGGAATGAGGTTTGAGACAAAACATCGTGGTAGGTATGAAGGCATCAATGCCAGCTTTCACCCAGGACGAAATCTCAGAGGCACAGTCATCAATTGGGAGATCGAACACTTTTCCCCAAGGCACGTCGCAAAGGAAGTCGCGGAAGGCGTCCCAGTCCTCTTTGGTAACAGTGGGAGGTCCTATAAGTAGAAGGCTCCTGGGGAGAGTGAGAGTGGAGAGAAATATTAAGAGAGACAGCAGTATGGTCGGAGTTGCCGAGAGGTAAAACCTGCGAGACCTGGCAGGAGTCAGGTGCAGAGGTAAAGCACATATCTAGTAAAGAGGCGTGTCCAGAGGAAGTGTTTGCAAAGCGTGTGTGGAAGTCCATTACTTGCGTAAAGGATTGGGAAATAGCAAAGTTCATGGCGTGGATGCCTGCTGAATCAGTAATAGAGTCTTTAAGCCACTCAGCATGATCTCCGAAAAGAAATGCTGTCTAGAAAGGAGCAGTCAGAAGAAGAGGAGGAATGGTAAAGGAAGAAAAGGTAGCTAACCGAACTGAGAAGTGATAGACGGAGACATACATTTGGTGGGCGGTGGATTCAAGTGATGTCACCCTAGCTACAGGGAGGTGTTCACTAACGTAGACCCCAACCCATGCATGTGGACAAAGGAATCCTGCCTTAAGAGGAGAGGATAACCAGGGATCAAGAAGTCAGAGGAAGGAATTGATGAGTTGAGGTTTATCTCACAGAGCGCTAGGTGGTCAGGGGGAATTTTCGTGGAGGAAGGCTTCTACGCTACAAAACTTAGTGCAAATGCCCTGGATGTTAGTAAAAGAAATGTTAAGAGATTTTGGGGATTTGAGTTTGACTAGTTTAGGGTTATTTCTGATTCCGTTTATCATGTTAAAATATGTTGGTAGGGAGGGACCTTGAGTAGAGGATGCAGGCAGTCATTATCCACGATATGCGCTGGGATGCGAACTGGCTCGGGCTGCATCAAAGTGTGGCCTCGGGGTTGCCCACCGAAAGTGCTTGTAGGGACACTTATCCATGCGCGACATGGTACTACAAGAACCCCCGTATTATGCAACTGCTGATCAGAGCAGCCGCTCTTGACGCCACGCAAGAGTTAGGGCTCCTACCAGTCGGAAGCAGCAACCAGGAAACTGCCAACCCGGTACCCTTACGATGATGAGAAGTTGCCACCAGCCAAGCGCATCGCAGGAAAATCAACGAAACACCAATACTGAGGTCTGAGGAGAGAAAAGAGAAAGCCGGAAACCATATCCTAAACAGGGAAGAAGGGATGGGCCTCTTCACATGTTCAATAGACGTCGGTGGATTGTGAACCGGGCGATAGTTTGGTCTATCTATTCCAATTAAAAAAAACAAAAAAAACATAGGGTGGTGAATTGCTAAGTTTTAACTTAGTTAAAGTCCACCAGTCAAAGAAATTTCTGCCAAAAAAAACAAAAAAACAATCGTTCACTTAAGCATGAAAAGTGTAAAATTAAGCAAAAAATGACTTACTTTTAAGAATATTTAAAGCAGTTGATCCCATCCCAACACACTTGGTTACTACCAGTAAGGTAAAAAATAATTTTTAACTTTTTGGTCAGTTCAAGTGAGCAAAAAAAAAAAAAAAAAAAAAAAAAAAGGAAACAAACAAAAATCTAACAGAGGGCTAGGGAAAAAAGAATTTGGATTAAATCAAACACTCGTGTAGAAATACCTTAGCTCTGGAGCTTGCATAGAATGCCAACATTCTAAAACTCTTTCAAACGCTTTCGAGATATCACGAGCAACAGCTCGAACTACGCCTTTCTTGTCAAGAGCCTGGTATATATATATTGTCATCCGCAGACAGATCTGTTTCGCTGTATCACAGCTCATCAGTACGGTTAGACTCCGACTGCTTTTTTACCCAGAATTGAAATCCGACCGAAATGGCATCAGTCGGCGACTCTACCCCTGGGCTATGGGCGTTCGGTGGAAGTAGGCAGACTTTTTAGCGCATATCATTATACGCGCCCAATAGCTAGAGCGCTCTAATTCATTTCACTGAATGAGCGATGCGTACACGCCAGCGTAGCTACTGTTTATCAAAGTCTACTATTTTTCCAGAGTGCTCAATCAGGCTATATATATTCAGTGATGGTCGTTAGCGGATTCAGCGGTAGACTTGGCGCATCAAAAACCATTATATTTGTCATAGAGCTTGTAAGATGGAAGATGGACAACTTTTTCAGCATTGTTTCTAGTCTCGAATATCTTGCCTAAATAAGGTTACAGAGTAATATGATGATTTTAAGTGGGGTCAGATGGCTCCGCAGAGTTCTTAAAAACAGGAATTACAGATGCGGATTTTCAACAAGTAAGAAAGCAAGAAACAATTGCAGCTAGAGTCATTTCTCAGTTCAATTGTAGCGGAGTACAGTTCTTTGTTTAATTGTAGCGAGAATCAGTTTTTAGTTTAAATGTAGAGAGAGTAATTGTAATTTAATTGTAGCGAGAGTCATTTTTATGTTTATTTGTAGCAAATGTTAGTGCTTAGTTTAATTGTAGCGAGTCATTTTTAAGTTTAATTGTAGCGATTGTAAATTCTTAGTTTAAATGTAGCGAGGGTCATTTCTTAGTTTAATTGTAGTGATGGTCATTTTTTAAGTTTAATTGTAGCGAGAGTCAGTTTTTAGTTCAATTTTAACAAGAGTTAATTTAATTGTGGCTTGAGTCATTTTTATGTTTAATTGCAGCCTTAGTCATTTCGTAGTTTAATTGTAGCGAGAGTCAGTTCTTTGTTTAATTGTAGCGAGAGTCAGTTCTTTGTTTAATTGTAGCGAGAGTCAGTTCTTTGTTTAATTGTAGCGAGAGTCAGTTCTTTGTTTAATTGTAGCGAGAGTTATTTTTATGTTTAACTGTAGCTATAGTTAATTCTTAGTTTAATTGTAGCGAGAGTCAGTTTTTAGTTTAACAGTAAAGTATCACTTGTGAATTTAAGTGTACCTGGGTACCATTATTTTTTATTCTAGCGGCAAACAATTTATCGGGACACATTTCTTAGATTATAATTATAGGCATATAGATTTTAACTTATTCTCATATAGTTTAACTACGTAAATTTTGTGGGGTTAAAAAATTGGGATTCCTTTTTTTAAATGAATATTTACGAATGAATACACATATATTCTTTACCGTTAGACCAAGAAGACGTACGTATAAAAATATTCCCAATGTAGCCAACGATGTTCTGTTATTTGCGTATATACGTATATCAACGATAAAAGAAATCCAAAATTTTTTGTTAGTTACTTCAAACAAGCAAAGTTTACAGCTAGTCGCGTAGCACTTTTTTTTTTTTGGTAACGTAAGCGGCAGACATTTTCTTATCAGCTAAAGAATGTCGTCACATGCGCTTGACTCAAAGAAGCGTTGTTTTAAAAATAGTTCTCAAATAGAATTATTTTTTCTTGACACTACCTTATATTGAAAACATTTTATAAAGAAACGTTTCCAAAAGTCAGCGTCTGTTTGATTTTTCCAACGAAACCCTTTCGTCTTGCGTTGTCGTTCTCTTTGGTCGTGAATTTTTCTAATTTTAACATGCGTTCTCCTTGATATTTAAATCCTTTGTTTCTGCCTTCCTGGCATTTCTAGAAACAGGATTCAAAAAAAAATTCTCGAGAAAAAATGAAACCGGAAATAAATTTGACGAAAAAAAAAACTATAAGGTAAAAAAAAAAAAAAATGAAATAAGGGGAAGTACTCGAGGTTATAGATACGAGTATGCAGGGAAATTCACGGCCGGACCGAATCCCCAGAAATAAGTAAATAATGAAAAAACAGATTTGAGGGAAAAATTTTCGATATCTATCTAAATATCAATCTATCTATGAATTTCTGTTAATATCGATCTGTGTATTCAATTCTTTTATTTATTTATTTATTTATTTCTATCTATCTATCTATCTATCTATCTATCTATCTATCTATCTATCTATCTATCTATCTATCTAATAATTTCTAATCATATCAATTCTTTTATATCTATCTATCTATCTATCTATCTATCTATCTAATAATTTCTAATCATATCAATTCTTTTATATCTATCTATCTATCTATCTATCTATCTATCTAATAATTTCTAATCATATCAATTCTTTTATATCTATCTATCTATCTATCTATCTATTTAATAATTTCTAATCATATCAATCTATGTAATTCAGTCTATTTATATCTATCTATGCTATCTATCTCAGTCTGTTCCTATCTATCCGTCCTATGTATCTCAGTCTCTTTATATCTATCTATCTATCTATCTATCTATCTATCTATCTATCTATCTATGAATTTCTAATGATATCAATCTATGTAATTCAATCTATCTATCTATCTATCTATCTATCTATCTATCTATCTATCTATCTATCTATCTATCAGTAACCGACAATATCTACTTTTACTAGTGTGTTTATTTATTGCCTATAATATGAATCTCCGAACTCTTGGACTTCTTTATAATTTATTAGTATTTATTCATTTCCTCGTCTATGTTTGGCTGCTGTACAATCTATCGGCGTATTTTTGTACATAATGTCAGTTCAAAAATAATCTTACCATAATATTTCGTTCACTTTCAGACTATTCAATTATTTTTTTAAAGCGGAAACGTCGAATTTTTTTCGTTTTTATTTGGTGTGAACACTGAGCAAATTTTAATGTGAGAAAGATATGAATCGCAACGTAAAAAAAGATTGTGTCTAGATCCTGTATTGGTGTTGAAATCTGAACGAAAACTAAATTTACTTGGTGTAAAAAGTAATTTTTTGTACATTTTTACGTATCTTTTTTTCCTTAAATTTTGATATGTAAAAAGGAAAAAAAAACATTTTTAACACGATATTTATCGAAAATAATCATTACAAATACTGAATATAAACTTCGACATTTTTCTAATATTTTACAAAAAATTTAGAAAAATATAAATATTATGAAAATATTAAAACAGATATATTAAATATATATAAATACATCTCATTTATGTGCCATGACCCTTCAGGACGTAGACGATCGTGTGTTATATATTACCTTAGACGGCCGATGTGATTGACAGGTACATCCGGCCGCAAAGTCAGCAAAAGCGACAACCGGCTTGATATGCGATGAGTCGGCCAGGATATGGTTGCCAGATGCATCTGTCCGTATATCAAAGTCAACAAATAAAAAGGATAGTTAACAGATACATCCGTCCGTATATCAAAGTCAGCAAATAAAAAGGATGTCGTTGACAGATACATCCGTCCGTATATCAAAGTCAACGAATAACAAGGATGTAGTTGACAGATATATCAGGCCCATGATCGAGTTAACAAAGTTCAACAGAATGAAACAAGCATCGTGTAGGAGTTTAAAGACAATATAAAAGTCTGGAATTTTTTGTCTAAGAGACAGAGGCTGGTTAATGTTTCCCGCAGCTCCTTCGTTTGTGCAAACTCTCTCCGACTACTTCTCCGCACCACACACCCTTCATCGTCGAAGAATAGAAATATAAGACTATATATGTCACGCGCTGTTTGCGCCTGTTTCTCTTTTGCCCTGTTCGTCATGTGAGTATTAGATTCTCTAAACCCTTCTTCCTCATTATGTTTCAGAAACGTCTTCCTGATGTTAACTATATGTTTTCTCGTTTGCATCCTCTCCAACACTTTGTCCTTGCTCACGTGCTCGGTCCATGGTATTGCAAGCATCTTCTGTACCAACGTAAAATATTAATTTATAAACATATAATATATTTAAAAATATTATTAAATGGACGACTATATAATGTAATGTACGGGATTACCGCATTTGTTTAAGAAAGAACTCCTTGAAGGAGGAATTTTCCAGAAGCGCTATTTTTGTATTCATTTCATTCCATACAATAGTGCTCCTAAGAGGATCTCCCCTTTTTCTATGATAATGAACTCGACTTGAGTATACATATACTCCTGTCATAGTAAGTGACGGGATGAGATCCGTAAAACACCTAAGGATACCGAAGTTTCATTGAGAATAGCAGGTTATTAGTCATAGTAGCTCTGAGCTCCACTCAGCCAGTATATAGCACCCGTCAGTACCGACGTGGACATACTAATTCTAGCACGGCTTCACTCCAAAGACTTTTATATATATATACACACACTACCGACCATAAGTTTGGGACCACTTAAATTTATTCACTAAGAGAAAGAAATAACAAATTTTATGTCTTAGAAGAATAAATATAGATATATGTCATTGTTGCTCACAATTGTACAATAATCAGTAATATTGATTCAATATAATCACTCAACTTCATGTCAGTAGAAATAATAAAGCCAAGGCAAAATGAGTTGTTCGCCTGTTGGCTAGCATCATGCAGATACCTACAATGAGCTTACGGCCTATTACGTTGAATACACCGGTTCTCGCTCGATCACCGAAGTTAAGCAACGTTGAGCCTGGTCAGTACTTAGATGGATGACCTCTTGGGAATACCATGTGTTGTAAGCGTACAGTGACGGATGTGCGTGCTTACGGCCATATCACGTTGAATACACCGTTTCTCGCTCGATCACCGAAGTTAAGCAACGTTGAGCCTGGTCAGTACTTAGATTGGTGACCGCTTGGGAATACCATGTGCTGTAAGCGTTTAGTGAGGGATGTGCGTTGTGGTGAAGTGAATATCGGCTCAGAAAGAGAAATCGGTGAGCCGAGTTCGAATTCCAGTTGAGTACCCTGCATTCACTTAAGCACTGGTACGCTTGGGAAAGGTATTAATCAGTCACGTCCCTCCAGTTATGGGTTAAATAACAAGAGTAGGACTTGGAGCCCTGCCCTTAAAAACAAATCTCGATATTCGAAAAGAAAAATGTATTACTAAACACAAAACATATATAAAAACAATAATAAATTGTTGAAAAGAAAAAGGTATTTCCAGCAATAAATAAATTAAATTTAGTTGGCAATAAATCACCCGCTGAGGCTGATATGCCATAAAAACAAAACAACCAACACCTACAATAAAAACGGTTCTTTGTGGGGATTAACAGGTTCCATTTTGGGGGATTTAAAATTTACATTTGCTTCAGTTAACAACCAAATGGAGTACATTTTTGAGAGTCTCCTTGGGCTTCTTGACAAAATACAAAGGAGGATCTGTAACGTGGTTGATACTGACTTGGCAGACCGGCTGCAACCACTCTTTCACCGGCGTGATGTGGCTTCCCTGTGCCTTTTCTACAAGTACTTTCATGGCTACTGCTCCGATGAGCTTAGATCACTGGTGCCGCCTAAGCACGAATTTACACGAGATACTAGATTAGCAACTAGGTCCCACCCTTTTACAGTTAAATAAAATGTAACCGTAAATTCTACTCCAACAGCTTCTTTTCTCGCGCTTCTCGCCTGTGGAACTCCCTTCCACAACTCTGCTTTCCCGACAGTTACAATCTCCAGGTGTTTAAATGTAGGGTCAATAAACACCTGCTATCACACTAACTCCCAATTATTCTCAGAACACTCTCATTTACTCCACCCTCATTCTCGGTATCCTTACCCGCCTATCACCCACCCTCTGACATTTCCTATATTTAATCATCCTTTCTCCATTCTACGTAGCCCTCTGCGCAGTAGTGGCAGTGACATGCCTTGCTCGGGGTGAAACGCTTATATAAAAAAAAGCTGCCAGTTTTCCTTTGTCCGAACTATCGGACTTAGTGTTAAGACAGGTGTAAAAAATGTTATCATAGGCTTAAAAGAACACAAAAGCTTCATCGTTTTTTTTTATTCTTTGATTCCTTAGAGAGAGCAAATAACTCGTTTCCTTTCTTTAGAATCACCAGATAAACACAGAGACATGTTGAAGGAATAGAGAGCGTCTCGGATTAAGGAATCGAGGAGACGAGTTCGAATCCCAGTTGAACTTCTTGTATTTACTTCTGCTTTGAATGTTCGGAATGCTCTGAACCCATCTCTTCTACCCCCAACTATGGATAAAAATGTCAAACTGGGATCTATAGCTTTTGGTAGCAAACGATTAAAGAGACGGAAAACTCTGAAGTCAAACCAGTCTGGATAGGGTTGAATTCCTTCAGTCTGTCATGCCCAACGAAATATGACTGCTGTTACAGTTGCAGTACATGTGGTGAGGCTACGACTGTAATGAGTCAGGAGATATATCTGGATCTGTATATATTGTGTTATGAAATTATTTGTTTGAACAATAATTTTGATCGATACTCGTATTTAAGTAGATATTCTGTTTATAATCAAACAGTATTATATATTTATTTCTACCGGCCTGATTATTTACGATAAATTTTGTTACGAGAATGTGTGTTATTCGGCAAGATTCGAACCTACGACCCCTATCAGCCAATTGATTTGGCGTGTCATAGACCAGTGGACCACAATTGATTCAACGGTCTAATCGAAGTCAAATGAAACCTTATATAACACAATTTTCGTTTCACGCAAATAACCATTTTTACACAGAAATGTATCGTCATGTCAACAAATGTAAACACACAATGTTCTAGTAATTAACGAAGATTAACGAAAATGGTTATAAACAAACGACAATTTTTAAATTATTTGTTTGAACATTGTTTTGAAAAATACGCGTATTTTAGTACATATTCTGTTTATAATCAAACGGTATTATATATTTATTTCTACCGGCCTGATTATTTACGATAATCATCATGTTACGGAAATTAACGAAGATTAACGAAATTGGTTATAAACAACCGACAATTTAAAATTATTTGTTTGGACATTATTTTTTATCGATACTCGTATTTAAATAGATATTCTGTTTATAATCAAATAATATATATTTATTTCTACCGGCCTGATTATTTACGATAATCATCATGTTACGGAAATTAACGAAGATTAACGAAATTGGTTATAAACAGCCGACAATTTGAAATGATTTGTTTGAACATTATTTTTGATCGATACTCGCATTTAAGTAGATATTCTGTTTATAATCAAACAGTATTATATATTTATTTCTACCGGCCTTAATTTTCGATAATCATCATGTTACGGAAATAAACGAAGATTAACGCAGTTGGTTATAAACAACCGACAATTTAAAATTATTTGTTTGAACATTATTTTTGATCGATACTCGTATTTAAATAGATATTCTGTTTATAATCAAATAATATATATTTATTTCTACCGGCCTGATTATTTACGATAAGTTCTTGTTACGAAAATGTGTGCCATTTGGCAGGATTTGAATAAATGCAAACATGTTACGGAAATTAACGAAGATTAACAAAAGTGGTTTTTAAACAACCGACAATTTGAAATGATTTGTTTGAACATTATTTTTCATCGATACTCGTATTAAGTAGATATTCTGTTTATAATCAAACAGTATAGAGATGTATTTCTACCGGCCTGATTATTTACGATAATTTTTTTTTACGAAAATATTTATTATTCGGCAGGGTTCGAACCAAATCAAAAATTTATTAAATGAAAAATTTATGAAACAAAAAATATTTCTGAATGATTACTCTTAGATTTAGCCTTGGGTTTCACTTTTAAAGGCCGCCATTTTTGGTAAAAGAATAAATTAACATGAAGACTACAAAGCTGTTTATGGGACAAAAATAAGCCATTTTGTAGCTAAGAAAAGAAGGAAAATATGTCAGAGCCAATGGACGAACATTGAACATAACCAACACAATAAATTAAAATATTTCATAAAAGAAAGAAATTACTGGTGTTTTAAACAGCAGACATAGAAGAGGACGGTCAAGTAAAACAACAGTAGTTGATGACAGAAACATTGTAATAACTGTAAGGATAAAACCCCAAAACACTAGTCAGTGACATCACTAACCACCTCCACAGTGCAATAGGGAAAATTTCCCTATCAATTTTGAATTTGAGAGCAGAAATACAGAGCCTATGCCCTAAGATTCAAACAACTTACTGGCAGTGGGAATGGAAAGACCAGATTAGAATTTGAAAGGCAGTAGTAATTTTCTAAGCACAGCTTATATGTGGCACAAAGCCGAAGGTATGGGACTCCTTGTGTGGTTCGAACTCACTACTCAGTGGTAATGGTTTTATTGAGACAAGCTTGATAACCATTACACTACTTGGCAGTGCCCAAACGTAATATTCTAATCGTAGCTTAGATGTGGCAGAAGGTCGAAAGAAAAGGACACCCAGTGAGAATCGAACTCACTTCTCAATTGTAATGATTCTAGCGAGACAAGCTTGCTAACCATTACCCTACCTGGAAGTGCCCAAACGTGATTTTCTAAGTGTAGCTTAGAAGTGGCACAAGGCCCAATGTATGGGACACCCAGTGAGGATCGAACTCATTCTAGCGAGACAAGCTTGCTAACCATTACACCACCTCGAAAGGAATTATAGAGATAAGCGACAAAAGTTATGGAAAAAAATTATATACTCAAGAGACCAAGATTAATCTCTACAAATTGAAAAATGTTTTGGAAAAAAAAAGTATCTGCTTATGATCTAATGGTCATAGGTGAAACATGGTCAGTGGGGCAGTGTCTTGGGTGGATGCTTCTGGACCAGACTCATGCATATTCCAGTTGAATTCATTGCATTCACTTACGCGCAAATACCCTTGGGAAAGGTATTAATCCGTCTCTTCCTTCCAGTTATGGAATAAATAGCAGGCCAGATTGGGTTCTATAGCCTTGGTTGGCAACCAGTCTACCGCAGAAAGCAATGGCAACCTACTACGGGATAATCTTCTGCCCAGTCAGTCATGTCTCTTTCGAGACATGATCGCCCAAGCGTGTATCACGTATGGCACTTAACTGACTGACCTCTGCATGGTGTAATGGTTAGGAAGATTGTCTCGCCTGAACCAGTTAAAACTGAGTAGTGAGTTCAATCTTCACTGGGTGTCCCATACTTTCGGCCTTGTGCCACATCTAAGCGGCGCTTATAAAAAACACCTACAGTACAGAAACACTGGATGTGCGTTGTGGTGCAGTGGATATCGACTCGGAACGACAAATCTGGGTACCGACTTCAAAATCTAGTTGAATTACTTACATTCACGTACGTACAAATACCTTTACAAAAGGTATTAATCCGTCTCTTCCATCCAGTTATGGGTTAAATAATAGGACAGATTCTGTTCTGTAGCCTTGGCTGGCAACCAGTCTAACGCAGAAAGCAATGATAACCTACTGCGTGATAATCTTTGCGAACTACGTTTGCTATTTTTTAGTAACTGTTGCCGTTGCTTAGCGAAGTTTTATGTCAGCACAAGATAAAATCGTCGCTGATGGTGGATGTTTTTGTGTTAACGTCCTTGTAACCTCTCTGAAGATGGCTCACGTGAGGCGAAAGCTTAAAACCAACTTAATAAAAATTATTCAAAGGTTGTAGAATTTTTGTCTTTATTTTCACCTGAAATTAAAGCCAAAATACGATGATTCGAACGGCTCATGATTAAACATAATAGGCATTCATTTTCTCTGATATTTAACAGTATATGTTTAGAAAATTATTTGCTGCCTCGATACACTATATATATATATTACCCGGTTTTAAATCACAGCTCATCAGTTTGGCTAGACGCATCCACTCGCCTCTGGCCAGGACCGAAACTCGACCGATTTGGTGTCGGAGTCGGAGTCGGAGTCGGAGTCGCTACCCACTAAGCCATTGATGCATGGTATCAGAGAAGGGAAATTTTAACGCGTTGTATATCGGCAGTGTTTACACACGCCAGTCACCGAGAGAACTCAATTCATTTCTGAAGAGTCATGCATATAGCTGAAGTGGAAACTGTTTTTTCAAATTTTCTTCTCCAGAGAGCTCAATCGTAATGAGAGCATAATATATTAGTCATCCACATATAAACCTGTTTCGCTGTATCACAGCTCATCAGTGTGGCTAGACGCATCCACTCGCCTCTGGCCGGGATCGAAACTCGACCGATTTGGTGTCAATCGGAATCGCTAGAGAGAGAGAGAGTACTGAAGATGAGGGACATGGTTACTAAAATAAGAATATTTTAACTCCGTAGATATAATAAAGAGTTCTGTTCAGTTGTGTGTGTTTTAACCAAAACGATATTACCCAGAAGTAGCTTGCAGGACACAAAGGCCGAAACGTTGTGGCAAGAACAACAAATATGATACACAAAGGTGAAAAATATCGTACTCACCAAGAAGGACTCGTGCTGGTGCCGCGTCTCTGTTGATCCAGAATGAAATCCAGGAGAGAGATACAATCAAGTAGCATGGTAGGTACGTTTGCAATATAAAGAATCCTAAATTCCGTGTAAAATAGAAAGATACACCCAGTATTGAGTACAGCGCTGAAAAGAGAAACAAAAACAGTATTATAACCGGAAATTCGTTACTACGAAATTCGATCCTACGAAAGCACAATTCATTTAAAGGCCGTACAAAAATGACAACCTATAATACGTGAAACTTGTGAGAGAAAATATAAAATACAGGGTGTGAAGGAGGAATCAGTCAGTTGAGGGTCATATGTGATCCACACTTTGGGTGATCATGTCTCGAAAGAGACACAACTGACTAGGAAGTTGATTATCCCGCAGTAGGTTGCCATTACTTTCTGCGGTAGACTGGTTGCCAGCCAAGGCTATAGAACCCAATCTGTCCTGTCATTCAACCTATAGCTGTAGAAAGAAGTGGTGGATTATATTATTAGCTTGTCCCAAAAGTTCGTAAACACTTGCAAATATTGAAATTTTACTCGCCAAGTAAATTAGGTTACCAGAAAACACTTGCAAAAAATTGAAATTTTACTCGCAAAAACATCAAAGATATTGCTCAAAATAAAGACCCTCATTTTCCAAGACTTTCTGCCATTGATCTGCAAGCTTTCGGATCTGGCCAAAGTACCATTCAGCAAGGGTGATTTTCCTCAAAACCTCACTGAAATTCAAATACAGGGTGAAAAGCCAAGTAAATTGCTAATAAATATTGATTATTTTTAAAACTAAGTGTAAAAAAATGTATTAAAATGAAGTTTTAATTAATTTTTACTAATTTCTATGAAACAAGGCATTTTGAAATTACACATTATTCTCTTTTACCTGGATATGACTGACTTTTTTCTTATTCCCCACTCTCGAATTGAGTTGTAAATAGTTTGAAACATAGTTTGAAGGTTTATTTTTAAACTTTATTTTGATAATAGTTAGCTGTCTGCATGTCTGTATTTTTTCAGCCCTTTTATTTTAGTTTTTGCTTCGGGTTTGGCTCTAAGTAGTTATAATTGTAGTTCTTAGTCTCAGTCATGACACCATTTACTCAGAGGACTTACTTAGCCTTCAAAATCCGGTTTACGTCGAAAAAAACTTACTTGATATCGATATCAGGAAATCAAATTTGATTTACATCAATTCATTTTTCTTTCAGTCTACGGTTTCGCTTCAACTGGACACAATTATTGCTTTTTAGTCTTTTGTGCCAACGTCCAAAGAGTCTGAGCACCAGCACCATGGATTAGTTTTAGAGCTTTCATTACACCCGAGCAACGCCGAGCTATACTGCTAGTTTATGAATAAAAATAAATGTATCTAATTTGTAATAATTTGAAAAATGATAAATATTGTATTAGTCTTAATACAATTATATTAGATTTTAGAATTTTGTAAATATAACATTATTCTTGTAAATAAATAAATAAATAAAAAGTGTTTATTATTTTTGTTGTAAATTCTCAAGGAAAGGTATAAATTTAGTTTCATCATATCATAGTTTATATTACTAATTTAATTCTCTCTCACACACACTTTATCGCTCTTTCTTTCTTTCTCTCTTTCTTTCTTTCTTTCTTTCACTCTCATTATCTCTTTCTCCTATCTATCTATCTATCTATCTATCTATCTATCTATCTATCTATCTATCTCATCTCAGTCTCTTCATATCTATCTATCTATCTCAGTCTCTTCATATCTATCTATCTATCTATCTATCTATCTATCTATCTATCTATCTCAGTCTCTTCATATCTATCTATCTATCTATCTATCTATCTATCTATCTATCTATCTCAGTCTCTTCATATCTATCTATCTATCTATCTATCTATCTATCTATCTATCTATCTGTCAGTCAGTTCATATCTATCTATCTATCTCAATCTCTTCATATCTATCTATCTATCTATCTATCTATCTATCTATCTATCTATCTATCTATCTATGTCAGTCAGTTCATATCTATCTATCTATCTATCTATCTATCTATCTATCTATCTATCTATCTATCTATCTATCTCAGTCAGTTCATATCTATCTATCTATCTATCTATCTATCTATCTATGTCAGTCAGTTCATATCTATCTATCTATCTATCTATCTATCTATCTATCTATCTATCTATCTATCTCAGTCTCTTCATATCTATCTATCTATCTATCTATCTATCTATCTATCTATCTATCTCAGTCTCTTCATATCTATCTATCTATCTATCTATCTATCTATCTCAGTCTCTTCATATCTAACTATCTATCTATCTATCTATCTATCTTTAATAAAAGTACATCAATAATTGCTTCTGCTCTTTAACACACACACACACACACGCACACACACACACATCTTCTCTTACTTGCGCAATGACACACACATATATACTCGAAATGATATTACGCATGTACGCTTAGCGTAACGGTTATGGGATTGGAGAGACCGTATCTTTGGAAAAGGTATTGGCAACCATTAACCATAATGCCCGAAAAAAAAAAAAAAAAAAAAAGAACAGACACTGTGTATCAAAGGTCGGCTTTCCTTTGACACTGCTATTATTTTAACTAATTTAATTCCTTAGCAGTGTTTATCATTTTAAAAAGCGATGATTAGAATTTTAATAAGAATCTAAGTATATGAAAGCGAATTCATACATTTCCTTTGTTCTTAAGAATTGACAGTAAAAAGAATGTTGTATATATAAAATTATACTGTATGATTCTTGGGAACGCTACTGAGATAGCTTCAAGTTTCTTCTGCATAATACTGTTTAGAATATCATGAAATGATATAGTGCTTTTCTTCCTTGTGATTGCCGTTAAATATTAAAACAAATTTCATATTCCAACACGAATTGCCGATGCCAAATTCAGCGTTGACAGATGCAATAAGTTCAGCATGATTCATTTGCCAATGGTGTTTGCATAATTTGTAGCGAAAAGCGTCATAGTGCCAAACAGGCTTATCGACGCAGTTGAAGGAACATTCCTTCAACGACTAGAATAAAACTGATTCATATAATTAATCTGTATGGCTGACACGATGAAACAGTTCATGGCAGACTCCCGAGAAGAAAGAGCGGTCCTTAGTAGTAAAGCCATACAATTTGTTAAGCAAAATATTTATAAAATCTGAAAAGAATATCGAAGTGTTCTACAGGTGTTACTGATAAAGATTATATCAGCCGTTTCTTCATAATAAAACATTCATCATTCATTGACAAAGTAGCCAGTATTGTTATAGGCTGAAATTTATAAAATATTAATCCTAATTTTTTTTTTTTGAGTTTTGTTTAACGGCATATCAACCTCTGTAGGTTATTTAATGCTAAAAAGATGGGTTTTAAGGTATTTTTTAATGTTCAGTTATAAGGAGAAGGTTGATTTTGATTGTGGTGGATTCCGCTTGAGGAACCGCACAAAATAACGAATAACAAAAACAGATATGGAGATAGAAAATGTAAGTTATACTAAACACAATATACAACTTCAACGCGGGTTAGTCAATTTAGGAATACTATTAGTACAAATAAATTTATACAGTCTTGAAGTGAAATAGGTATGTCCGGGGAACTGATTCTAGATCCAACTCCAACTAAACAACTGCCTCCTTGCGATGGTATTTACACACCTTTCCACTTAAGGCGATATGTGACACAGGGTCTTTTTTAATGTGGGTCTTTCTAGTCGTGATTCTACCCGAAGGCAGAGAGCTGACAGTGTCATGGTAACAGCGGCAAATGCCGGCTGAAACTTACAACTCGATATTTAGTTGTCCCTCCCAGTAAGGGCAACATGTGACACATGGTCAGTTATGACTGGGATTTCCGGGCTATATGGCCCGGCCAAAAAATGTCTGTCTATTTTTGCTCAGTCGTGCTTCTACCCTTCGGCGGAACCACGACTGGGTTATTGCTTTCTGCTCAGAAGCAGAGAGCGCCTCTACCCGAAGGCAGAGTGCTGACAGTGTCATAGTAACAGCGGCAAATGCCGGCTGAAACTTACAACTCTGTATTTAATTGTCCCTCCCAGTAAGAGCAACATGTGACACATGGTCAGTTATGACTGGGATTTCCGGGTTATATGACCCGGCCAAAAAATGGCTGTCTATTTTTGCCCAGTCGTGCTTCTGTATTTACTAGCCATCCCACGCAAGGCCAAATGTGACACATGGTCATTTTAATGTGGGAATTCCCGGCTATATAGCCGGGCCAAAAAAATCTCTGTCTATTTTTACCGAGTCGTGGTTCTACCCTTCGGCGGAACCACGACTGGGTTTATGCTCTCTGCTCGGAAGCAGAGAGCGCCCTCTACCCAAAGGCAGAAAGCTGACAGTGTCATATTAACAGCGGCAAATGCCGGCTGAAACTTACAACTCTGCTGTATTTACTAGCCTTCCCACGCAAGGCCGGATGTGACACATGGTCATTTTAATGTGGGAATTCCCGGCCATATAGCCGGGCCAAAAATATGTCTGTCTATTTTTACCGAGTCGTGGTTCTACCCTTCGGCGGAACCACGACTGGGTTTGTGCTCTCTGCTCGGAAGCAGAGAGCGCCCTCTACCCAAAGGCAGAGTGCTGACAGTGTCATAATTACAGCGGCAAATGCCGGCTGAAACTTACAACTCTGTTGTATTTACTAGGCTTCCCACGCAAGCCCGGATGTGACACATGGTCATTTTAATGTGGGAATTCCCGGCCATATAGCCGGGCCAAAAATATGACTGTCTATTTTTACCGAGTCGTGGTTCTACCCTTCGGCGGAACCACGACTGGGTTTGTGCTCTCTGCTCGGAAGCAGAGAGCGCCCTCTACCTGAAGGCAGAGTGCTAACAATGTCATATTAACAGCGGCAAATGCCGGCTGAAACTTACAACTCTGCTGTATTTACTAGCCTTCCCACGCAAGGCCGGATGTGACACATGGTCATTTTAATGTGGGAATTCCCAGCCATATAGCCGGGCCAAAAATATGTCTGTCTATTTAGCCGAGTCGTGGTTCTACCCTTCGGCGGAACCACGACTGGGTTTGTGCTCTCTGCTCGGAAGCAGAGAGCGCCCTCTACCTGAAGGCAGAGTGCTGACAATGTCATATTAACAGCGGCAAATGCCGGCTGAAACTTACAACTCTGCTGTATTTACTAGCCCTCCCACGCAAGGCCGGATGTGACACATGGTCATTTTAATGTGGGAATTCCCAGCCATATAGCCGGGCCAAAAATATGTCTGTCTATTTTTACCGAGTCGTGGTTCTACCCTTCGGCGGAACCACGACTGGGTTTGTGCTCTCTGCTCGGAAGCAGGGGAGCGCCCTCTACCTGAAGGCAGAGTGCTGACAATGTCATATTAACAGCGGCAAATGCCGGCTGAAACTTACAACTCGCTGTATTACTAGGCTTCCCACGCAAGCCCGGATGTGACACATGGTCATTTTAATGTGGGAATTCCCAGCCATATAGCCGGGCCAAAATATGTCTGTCTATTTTACTGAGTCGTGGTTCTACCTCGGCGGAACCACGACTGGCTTGTGCTCTCTGCTCGGAAGCAGAGAGCGCTCCTCTACCTGAAGGCAGAGTGCTGACAATGTCATATTAACAGCGGCAAATGCCGGCTGAAACTTACAACCCCTCTGCTGTATTTACTAGCCCCACGCAAGGCCGGATGTGACACATGGTCATTTTAATGGGAATTCCCGGCCATATAGCCGGGCCAAAAATATGTCTGTCTATTTTTACCGAGTCGTGGTTCTACCCTTCGCCGGAACCACGACTGGGTTTGTGCTCTTTTCGCTCGTGCCAGAGAGCGCTCCTTACCTGAAGGCAGAGTGCTGACAATGTCATATTAACAGCGGCAAATGCCGGCTGAAACTTACAACTCTGCTGTATTTACCAGGCTTCCCACGCAAGCCCGGATGTGACACATGGTCATTTTAATGTGGAATTCCCGGCCATATAGCCGGGCCAAAAATATGTCTGTCTATTTTTACCGAGTCGTGGTTCTACCCTTCGGCGGAACCACGACTGGGTTTGTGCTCTCTGCTCGGAAGCAGAGAGCGCCCTACCTGAAGGCAGAGTGCTGACAATGTCATATTAACAGCGGCAAATGCCGGCTGGAAACTACAACTCTGCTGTATTTGCTAGGCTTCCACGCAAGCCCGATGCGGGACACATGGTCATTTTAATGTGGGAATTCCCAGCCATATAGCCGGGCCAAAAAATATGTCTGTCTATTTTTACCGAGTCGTGGTTCTACCCTTCGGCGGAACCACGACTGGGTTTGTGCTCTCTGCTCGGAAGCAGAGAGCGCCCTCTACCTGAAGGCAGAGTGCTGACAATGTCATATTAACAGCGGCAAATGCCGGCTGAAACTTACAACTCTGCTGTATTTACTAGCCCTCCCACGCAAGGCCGGATGTGACACATGGTCATTTTAATGTGGAATTCCCAGCCATATAGCCGGGCCAAAATACACGTCTGTCTATTACCGAGTCGTGGTTCTACCGGCGGAACCACGACTGGGTTTGTGTTTCCCCTGCTCGGAAGCAGAGAGCGCCCTCTACCTGAAGGCAGAGTGCTGACAATGTGATATTAACAGCGGCAAATGCCGGCTGAAACTTACAACTCTGCTGTATTTACTAGCCCTCCCACGCAAGGCCGGATGTGACACATGGTCATTTTAATGTGGGAATTCCCAGCCATATAGCCGGGCCAAAAATATGTCTGTCTATTTTTACCGAGTCGTGGTTCTACCCTTCGGCGGAACCACGACTGGGTTTGTGCTCTCTGCTCGGAAGCAGAGAGCGCCCTCTACCTGAAGGCAGAGTGCTGACAATGTCATATTAACAGCGGCAAATGCCGGCTGAAACTTACAACTCTGTCGTTCTCTCTCTATAGGCATGATTATATGTAAACTCCGTTGAGTCTATTATTATGTACAAAGGGGCAATTTCACAGCATTGATCATTTTATTTTTATTTTTCTTATTTGAGAAAACTGATGATGTCTTCTAGTTTTGTATTCAAAAATGTATTATTATGGCAATATTTTTTTCAAAATGTGTTGTTAATATTTTTTTCCTTCAAAAATGTATTATTGCTAATATTTTTTTTCTTTCAAACATGTATATTTCTTATAAAAGTCTATTTTTATGTATATATTTCTATAAAAGTCTATTTTTATTCTTTCCAGTTCAGGGGTTAACTATTTGCCCATAGCTGGTACCCTAACAGGTGATACCACTCCGGGTCGGGGTGAACCTGGGAACAACAATAATTAAGAGGTGGTTCGATGCTCCTCATAACCTTCCAATCAGAGGCCTTGCTGCCGGATGCAGTTTAGCGTCGATCTTTCCGGTATTGATGGGGGGGGGGTTCCTTTCTAGATATTTGTTTTAATTAGTCTTGAATGTCAACATAATTATCATCTCATTATTTTCTCTTCATGATATCCATTTAAGTTGTTACCGTTATTAAAAATCCTCAAGTTTTGTCGTTTCTCTAATATGAAGCAGTTCTTTCTTTGTGATCATGTAGCGCCAGTTCACAACGATTAAAGCTCTCGTTAAGACCTACATATTTCATTCGATCAAAGCCATTTTAATCATTCATCGGAGAAAGTGATTTCATAAAACTGACACTTTAGATATTCTTTGGCGCTATACATGCCATTTATTTGAAAATGTTAATAGGCCACGAATATACTTAAGCTCACTTGAAAAATTAACCAGAAAATTAATGCATGCCATTTCATTATCTAAGAACAACATCGTTATTTATTTTGATATTATCTAATATAATAACATATTTTTATACTGTTATTAACTGCTTATTTATCATATACATGACTATGAACCACTCATGGTAGATGGTTAATGAACGATCTTGTTTAATGTACGTAAGACGTGCGGGTAATAAATGCCGATTATGAGGATAGACTTTAAGTAGTTAAAATTATAGCGATTGGATTGTAGAAGGCTTTCTCGAACGTTAGTCACATGTGCGTAATGGTGCAGTGGATATCGACACGGAACGAAAAATCGAGGAGCCGAGTTCGAATTCCTATTGCATTCCTTGCATTGATTTATGAACAAATTAGCTTGGGAAAGGTATTAATCCGTCTCTTCCCTCCAGCTATGGCTTAAATAATAGGACAAATTGTGTTTTGTAGCCTTGGCTGGCAACCAGTCTAACGCAGAAAGCAATGACAACCTACTTCGGGATAATTTCTTCCCAGGCAGTCATGTCTCGAAAGAGACATGATCGCCCAAAAAGTGTATCACGTATGATATTTAACTGACTGACTGAATATATTAGTTGAAAATATGATTAATGCTTTTACTGGGCACAAAGTGGGGGATCAGTTTTATATTGTTATGTAGTAATAAACTGATCTCCCAAATAATTAAAACTTAATAATGTAATATATCTCTTCCCCCTTCAGGTATGAGTCAAATAACAGGACAGATTGGGTTCTGTAGCCTTGACCGGTCTACCGCAGAAAGCAATGACAACTTACTGCGGGATAATTTCTGCCCAGTCAGTCATGTCTCTTTCGATACATGATCGCCCAAGCGTGTATCACGTATGGCACTTAACTGACTGACTGACTATATAATGTCCTACAATATATTAAATCAAGATGTATTCCAAAATATGAAATACAACAAAATCTCACATATCTCGTTATTATTGCCACCCGCTGCTAAGAAGGTCGGTTCACTGTGCAGAGCCAGGAAGTTTTTCCCGTCTGAGTCCATCCGCCCGTGTATTGAATACTGCTGCTACATCTTGTCGGGTGCCACTGCTATTCACCTCAGGGTTCTTGACAGAATCCAACGAGGAATTTGTAATGTGATCGATACCGACTTGGTGGCTCGACTGCAGCCGCTCTCTCACCGACATGACGTGGCTTCCCTGTGCCTCTTCTATAAATCCTTTCACGGCTTCTGCTCCAATGAACCTAGATCACTGGTGTCCCGTATGTATGAATTTACACGAGCTACTAGATTAGCAACTAGGTCCCACCCTTTTGCAGTGAAACCGATAAAATTTAATCGCAGATTCTACTCTAATAGCTTCTTTTCACGCACTTCCCACCTGTGGAATTCCCTTCCATATACTTGCTTCCCCAACAGCTAAAATCGTCAAGAATTTAAATGTAAGGTCAATGGACATCTCCTATCACACTAACTCGCATCCATTCTCAAAAGCTCTTTTTTCATCTACTCCACCCCCATCCTCGGTATCCTCATCCGTCTATTACCCTCCTCCTGACATTTTTTATAACTAACCCCCCTTTCTTATCACTTTCCTCTACGTAACCCCCTGCGCAACAGTGGCAGTATAATGTCTTGCATGGAGTGAGATGATTAAAAAAAAAACAATTAAAAAAAAAAAACAATAAAAAAAAACAAAAAAAAAACTAAAAACAAAACAAACAAACACATAAATGCACAAAACCTGAGTATCATCTACCATTTATTCAACTGTGGAAGCTGAATAATATATATATATATTATATTTTTATTACTTCAAATCTCACAATAAAATTAAATTTCGGCAATAAATGGCAGAAAGCGATGACAACCTACTGTGGGATAATTTTCTGCTCTGTCAGTCCTGTCTCTTTCTGTATATGATCGCCCAAAGCGTGTATCTCGTATGGCACTTAACTGACTGACTGAATATAATAACTGAAAAAATGATTAAGGCATTTTCTGGTCATAAAGTGGGGGATCAGTTTTATATTGTTATGAAGTAATAAACTGATCCCCCAACTATTTACTACTTAATAATATAATCCATATCTTACGCATCTAGATATGAGTCAAATAATAGAACAGATTGGGTTCTATGGCCTTGGTCGGCAACCACTCTACCGCAGAAAGCAATGGCAACCTACTGCGGGATAATCTTCTGCCCAGTCAGTCATGTCTCTTTGGAGACATGATCGCCCAAAGCCTGTATCTCGTATGGCACTTAACTAGCTCAGTGACATAAAGTATCTATCATCTGTTGGGAAGTAACAGTCTATAAATTCCGTTTTACTAACGGAATACGAAGGTAGTGAGGATTATTCAACCCAATGTATATGGCGAAGGCGTTCTCTTTTATATATATATATATTTTTTTTAACTGGTTGAACTCGTTAAAACCTTTTCTATGAGAATAACGATAGATTCGCGAGAGGGTTGCGCAGTTTCGAGTAGGAAAAAGGATGCAAGTGTTTATATAATTCGTCGGCCAAAATACGGCTTTTGAACACTGTCGGTGTTGGAAAGGAATTGATTGCCTAGTTGTTACCTAAACGTGGCCAGATCTCTACATCTATTTCTAAAAAAGAAATAAAAATAATAGGGAAAGAAAGAAAGAAAGAAAGAAAGAAAGCATGTAATAGAAAGAAAAAAGTAAGAAAGAAAGAAAGAAAGCACGTAATAGAAAGAAAGAAAGCAAGTTAAAGAAAGAAAGAAACAAAAAGGAAAGAGAGCATGTAATAGAAAGAAAGAAAGCATGTAATAGAAAGAAAAAAGTAAGAAAGAAAGAAAGAAAGCACGTAATAGAAAGAAAGAAAGCAAGTTAAAGAAAGAAAGAAAGAAAGAAAGAAAGAAAGAAAAAGGAAAGAGAGCATGTAATAGAAAGAAAGAAAGAAAGCATGTAACAGAAAGAAAGAAAGAAAGAAAGCATGTAATAGAAAGAAAGAAAGAAAGAAAGAAGGAAGGAAAGAAAGCATGTAATAGAAAGAAAAAGAAAGAAAGAAAGAAAGAAAGAAAAGGTGAATAAAAGTGAGAAACAAAGAAAGAAAAACGTAGAAAGACTGAAAAAATGAGAAAGAAAGAAAAACAGAGAACGATAGAAAGTTGGAATAATTGTGGCAAAGAAAGAAAGAAAGAAAGAAAGAAAGAAAGAAAGAATGCAAAAAGGTGGAAAAGAAAAACAAAGCGAGAAAAAAGAAAGAAATAAATCAAAGAAAGGAACAAGAAAGGAAGGATGAAAGGAAAAAGAAAATAAAGATGAAAGACAAAAAGAATGAGTTACGTAAGGGATAGAAAAATGAAATAATGATAAAAGCAAACAGTCAAAAGAACGGAAAAAAGAAGGTATCTAAAACTGAAAGAAAATAGAGAAAGACTAAAAAAAAAAAAAGAATGAAAAAAAAAATTATATCAAAAGAGAAAAACACGTAATAAAAAACTGCAATGATGGGATTTTACAAGGCCAACAACAAAAGGCCTTCACTTGATGTTATTTCTGATTTCTTTTCCTATTTGATCAACTACTCCCGCTTTTATTTTACGTTTATTCTGATCAAATTGCTATTGCACGTTTCATTTCTTCCCAAGAATCTTTGGCGGTAAAATTCCCTCCATCGACAGCATGTTTCGGCTGCATGACAAATGGAACGAAAAACAAACAAAAAAAAACAAAAAAAAAAACGTGTTGACTTCAATGATTTCTTGCCACTTTCTTGCTTTTTCTCCGATTAATTTTTTCCCCTTTCTGATTCATCTTTCTTCTCCTCTCTACAGCACTTTTTTAAATTTTATTATTTCCATGTTATTTCTACCTAATTCCCAAGATACAATCTTTTTGGTTGAAATTATATATATATATATATATATATATATATATATATATATATATATACACTACCGGCTATAATTATTAGGCCACACCAGTATTAAAAAAAATGATGTATTTTATACTATTTTTTTGTATTTATTGCCAAGTAAATAATTATAAATGAGAATTTTTTAAAAATTTTATTCTTTCTATGTTATTTCTACCTAATTCCCAAGATACAATCTTTTTGGTTGAAATTATATATATATATATATATATATATATATATATATATATATATAAGAAGATTTTATTTTTTCTCAATTTACTCTTTAATTATTTTTTGAGGGGATGGGAGCTTTTAAGATTAATATTCTTTTTATTTACTACTATTAGAAAATTTAAAATGTTATTGGATTTCAATTCAATTTAACCAAAATGGTCATATGTAGAAAAAAGAAAACCTTCATTTAAACTGACAACAGGATATACAGGCTTAACACGATTTCAGTGTATATATATATATATATATATATATATATTAACAGTAAGTTAAGTGCCATACATGATACATACTTGGGTGATCGTGTCTCAGAAAAGATGTAACTGGCTGAGCGGAGGATTTTTTTGCAGTGGGTTGCAATTGCTTTTTGTGGTGAACTGGTTGCCGGCCAGGGCTTTGGAACTTAATATGTACAGCTATTTGACCCATAGCTGGAGTGAAGAGAGCATTAATCACTTTCCCAAAGGGTATGTGCACGTAGGTGAATGCAACGAATTCACTTGGTATTTGAGCTTGGCTCTCGGGTTTCTCGTTCCAAGTTGATATCCACTGTATCACAACACACATCCACTGATATATATGTATTTAAATTTTAATCATGCTTATTGCTAAAAGTGCTGTTTTTTTTTTGTAGTTTGGCAGTAGTGTATTAGCTGTCATCATCTAGTGGTTATGACTCTACATTGTGGCCGTGGCAATCCAGGTTCGTATCCTGGTCACAGCAGTTATACTAAGATTATCTTTACCGGATGTGCGTTGTGGTGCAGTGGATGTCGGTTTGGAACGGGAAGTCGGGGAGCCGAGTTCGAATTCCAGTTAAATTCGTTGCATTCACTTACGCACAGGTACCCTTGGGAAGGGTATTAATCTGTCTCTTCCCTCCAGTTATGGGTTGGATAGCGGGACAGATTGGGTTCTATGGCCTTGGTTGGCAGCCGATCTATCGCAGAAGGCAATGGCAGCCTACTGCAGGATGATCTTTTGCCCAGTCAGTCATGTCTCGAAAGAGACATGATCGCCCAAGCGTGTTTGGCGTATGGCTCTTAACTGACTGACTGTTAGGAAGGCATTTAAGAATGCTGGTTTTTTTGTCATAAAGTGCTCGATATCAAGATATGGATAGAACATCAATAGATTTAATGTGGAGAATATTGTCATTTATTTGTGTAGTGTTATTTTAGTCATGCTGACTTCAAAGCTTTATCAAAGCATTTTTAGAATGTTTTCATTTTTAAATAACAACAGAAACAAATAAACACCACACAAAACACAACTCCAAAACCATCACATACAAATACACATGTATAAACACTCAATCACGACCAAGTCAAAATCCAGATGACAAAGAAAGCAAAAAAAGAAGGAACAGTAACAATTATCAAACAGAAAATCACACACCAGGTACACACACGAACAAAAACTTAAACATGACCTAAAAAAAACTTTTAAGTAGGCATATATACTGACACTGTAAAAGAATGTCAGCCCACATGGTAAGAGGTAAACCCAAAATGGTCAAAAGATGTCAACTCATTATAAAACAATTAAGCAGGTTATATATTTAAGCATGCTTGAAGGGGCCACACAATAAAACACAATAAAAAGCAATTAATCACCAACAAATCCTACACTACTTAAGAAACATTCAATAGACAAAGATAAAACAACATCCATCAAGCAAAAACAATCACATACACACAAATGTATCAAATTATATCAAACTTCATGTAAATAGAAAAATTTTTGGAAACAGCAGCAGTAAAAGCGAATGAACCTGAACAGTGAAGATATTACAATAAATGCCTTCATGAAACTTCAAATATAGCATGACTGAATGAACACTGCTCAACTAAGTAACAGACTTTTTACATTATATATATATATATATATATATATATATATATCTTAGTAAGTGTATGAACTAATGGAATAACAATCTACAGCTCATACCATTTACTTTCTAAAAGTGCTCAATATGTAGTAGAACAATATTTATAGTAGTATTTTTACTATTATTATTGATATTTATAATTAATTTTTTTTCACGACGCAAGAGCTGTGATGTTTCAGTATTATCAATAGTCCCTGATCAGGCAATTTATATTTATCTCCAGCAAAAAGGGAACATGTTAGAATGCTGGAAAAATTAAATAAGAAATTAATAGTCAGTCATTTTCACTGAAACGAGCTTTCAAGAAAGGTTGCTGCCCAAATATACATTTATATAGATAGACAGATAAGTAGTGATTGTCTGTTTCATGCTTGAACACAATCTTCAGGCCATGTGTGTTGTGTAATTGCTTGACTATTTATATATGCTGGTCATTGGTGCATTATGGGCAGCAATGATCAGGTATACAACACTATAACAACAGGTAGAAATAACCACATTCTGAGCCACAATTATTTCTACTCAATTGCCTTTAAAATAATTTGAAACATGACGGCTGTTGCCCACCCAAAAACCGTTAATAAGATAAATCAGAAATACTTGACCATCGTCATCAGTCGCTTACTATGAATTATTGCAGATTGTGCAACAACATGAGATATTATTCTCACGTTAATGATTTAAGCCTACTCTTCTATGCTGGCTCAAGGCATGTTGGAAAAGAGTTCTTGGAGGTTTCCCGCAGTAGATTGCAAGTTCGTTTTGTAGTAGACTGGTTGCCAAGAAGAGCTATATCTTTTCCAATCTTTTCACTCTTTTCTTTTTTTCTTTTTTTTTCAATTGGATTAGATAGACTAAACTATCACCCGGTTCACACTCCACCCACGTCTATTGAACAGGTGAAGAGGCCCATCCCTTGTTCCTTGTTTAGAATGTGGTTTCCAGCTTTCTCTTTTCCAATCTATTCACTCTTACGTAGCCTCCTGCACATCAGTGGCGTTACCGCCTTGCTCGGGGTGATATGATTAAAAAAAAATAGATATATATTTTATAAATTATATTTTAGAACATGTACATAATTTTTATATATATATATCCCCTACAAATGGTACATTTGTTTCGACATTGAAACTTCAATGTCTCATCAGGCCGTGTGGCTAGGAATGGAAAGCCTCTTTTCTTATATTTAGTCAGTTGTATGTGGGAAGTTGGTGGGGGTCAGTGATAAGGGAATAAGTCTTGTGGATTGACCGTTAGAATTTTGAAGAAAGTGGAGTGGGTAGTTAAAATGGTTGATTAATAAGAGTCTTTGATTTCTAGACAGATTTAACATTCGCAGTTAGAATGTAGGTTTTTATTATCTTGTGACTAGTCTATATTCTTTGGATTTCTTAGAAGAGTCGGCAAGGGATGGGATGCTTATTTTGCACAGAATATTTTTGTATTTAAGCAGAGTCTTTATAATTAATGTAAATTTGTATATTTAATCTTAATTTTGAATTTAGAAAATAGATTCTTTATCTTGTTTTGTAAAAAAAAATAACACGTGTGTTTTCTTCTCATTATCCCTACATACTTCAAAAATGTTTTTGCACAATGATGAAAAGTTTGAGGAGAGTGGATCGATCATAAAATATTAAATTGTTTATTAGAACTTTTTGGAGGTTGATTTGTTTTTAAGCATATCTCCCCAAGCAAGGCGGTAACGCCACTGATGTGCAGGGGGCTACATAAGAGAAAAAGATTAGAGGAGAGTGAAGAGAAGGGCGAACCAGTTAGAAAGGAGCAAGAGAAGGATGGGAATACAGGTGTGATGACAGTTGCAAAGGTGGGGAGAAAGGAAAGGCTACACAGTCGTGCGGAAAGAACTAGGGTCACGTAGTTAAGAGATGAATATTGACGTTGCATTTAAATTCCTGGAGGTTGTAGCCGTCAGGAAAGAAAACATAAGGAAGCGAGTTCCACAGGCAGGAAGTGCGAGTAAAGAAGCTGAGGGGTAGAATTGTCGCCTGTATTTGGCTGGTCTAACTTTGAATGGGTGAGACCCAGATGCCAATCTATTTGCACGCGTAAACACCTTTTGGGGAGGCACCAGTGACTTAAGTTCGTTGGAGCAGAATCCATGGAATTATTTATAGAACAGACAATCGAGGAAACGGAATAGTGTTATTTCCTGAAAGATGTAAAGAGAGAGAACTGTTTTATGGCATTTTCTGGTGAACAGAATAAATAAGAGGGAAATATCTGAAGAAGAGAATGTGAGAGTAGAGAGACGATTAGTCACACGAATGCGGGTGTCCCTCAAGGCTCTATTCTAGATCCCACGCTTTTCCTTATCTGTATTAAAAATCTCCCCGATCCCAAGTAGGCATATACACTGACGTCACTACGGGTTACTCTCGTCTGGATAAAAAAAAAACTGCCGAAGCTGACAAAGGACCTCCAATCCGTGGAGGACAGGGGTAAGAAATGGCTTGAATTTTAAGGTTTCCAAAATAAAGCTGCTGTCTATTAACCATCATAGACAATCGTTCCTACTCCCATTAGCATGGATCAGGCTAGTCCCCCTAAAAGTAAAACACTGCGCCTCTTCGGATTAACTCTCACATCAGACCTCACGTGGAATGACTATAAAGAATCCATAGTTAAATCCGCTGCTAAGAAGGTCGGTTCCCTGTGCAGGACCAGGAAGTTTTTTTCGTCTGAAAAAATCCTGCACTTATAGAAATATACTATCTGCCCGTGCATTGAATACTGTTGCCATATCTGGTTGTGTGACCGATCTAGCCATCTAGAGTTCCTTGAAAAAATCCAACGTAGAATCTGTAATGTGATCGATCCCGACTTGGCAGCTAGGATACAATCACTTTCTCACCAGAGCAACGTGGCTTGCTTGTGTCTCTATTCTACAAACACTTCCACGATGAACTTAGCTCCTTGGTTCCCCCTATATTGTCTGTGGTGGTTAATAGTTAGCAGCTTCGTTTTAGAAGCATTAAAATTCACGAGAAATGTTGAAGATTGACCTTAACTGCCGAGCTAGTTAACTGTTCCTTGATCTTACGAGATGATGGACCGGTTTTCTCGACCACTATATAATACAACCTTCACTGCATGTCTTCAGAGAAATTTTTATGATGGTTTCTTACTTAAAACGTCGAGGTAGTTTGTTGAAATGTTTAAATCTTTGTATCTATCGTTTCCTCGTTTTGTTCAAATTATTTCTCACTTGAGTAAATGCGCTGTGTGATTTTTGCAGGCAATTTATATAGAATCCATAGCTAAATCCGCTGCTAAGAAAGTCGGTTCTCTGTGTAGGACCAGGAACTTTTTTCTATCTTAAACAATCCTGAACATATACAAATCTACCATCCGCCCGTGCATTGACACTGCTGCCATATCTGGTCGGTTGCTGCTGCTATCCCACTAAGTCCTTGACAAAATCCATCGGAAAATCTGTAATGTGATCGATCCCGACTTGACAGCTCGGATACAGTCACTTTCTCACCGGCGCAATAAGGCTTTCTTGTACCTCTTTTAGAATACTTTCACGATTTCTGCTCCGATGAACTTAACTCACTGGTGCCCCCGATATATAAATTTATTCGAGCCACAAAATTAGCAACTAGATCCCAACCTTTTACTGTGAAACCAATAAATTGTAAACGCGAGTTCTACTCCATTAGCTTCTTTTCTCGCATTTCCCGCCTGTGGAATTCCCTTCAATTTACTTGCTTTCCCGATAGCTATAATCTCCAAGAAATTAAATGTAAACGTAATAGTCATCTCCTATCTCACTAACCAGCATCCTTTCTCTCATGCTCCTTTCTCCGACCATTCCACTCTCATCAGTATTCTCATTCTTCTCTTACCCACTTCCTGACACCCCCTTTAACCTGTCACTCTTCCTCATAACTTTTCTCCTTTCTATGTAACCCCCTGCAAAACAGTGGCAATAAAAAGCTTTGCTTGGGGTGATATGATTATTAAAAAAAATGTTGTGATGCTCATATCCATAATAAAGACAATATTGTTTTAAGATATTGTCTATCGGCAGAAAGCTATCTTTAATATAAAGTAAGTAAAAAGAGCAACACAAAATGCCAAATACCGGTGGGGTATACTAGAGTTAAGCAAGTAAAAAATTTTAAATACCCAGGAAGTGTTATAACAACAGATGGAAAGTTCGACACAGAGATCCCAAGGCGAATTGCCATAGCGAAGGACGCGTTCAAGAAGCTGAGTAAAGTACTAAGACACAGGAAAATTTCCCTAAAAACAAAAAAGACAGTGCTGGATGGCTATGTGATGTCAGTTCTTCAATGCATCAGTGAATGCTGGACGATATCATCGAAGATGAAGAAAAAACTTGAAGCAGCGGAAATGTGGTTCTACAGAAGGATGCTGTGGATATCATGGACGGAACATGTGAGCAATTTTGAGGTGTTGGAAAGAACGGCATTGAAAAGAAAATAGTGAGCATCAGGAAGAGAAAACTGAAATTCCTGGGACATGCAATGAGGAAAGAAGGCTTGAAGAACCTGATACTGACAGGGCCAGATAGAAGGGAAAAGAGACGGAGGAAGGCAGCGGATAACATATTTAAAGGGACTGATTAGGTTGAAGACGGAACGGGTGTTGCGTGTAATAACAAGAGAAAACATATTAAGTACCACCAGGGATAGGGAGACGTGGAAAGCCATGACCGCCTATCCCCTGAAAGGATAGGGCACATAGAAGAAGAATATATATACCAACTGTTTATAAGAAATTACAAAGTGGCTATAAAATAGGGGATCAATTTTATATAATAACCAATATATCAACTGATCCCTCCTTTTTCTGGCCATGCTAGTTTCTATACATTTATATTCTAGATTTATGGGCTTGAGCTAGCGGATGACAGAACGGGGGTTGCATGGTGTAACAGGAGAAAGCGTACTAAGCGCCACCAAGGACAGGGGACGTGGAAAGCCATGGTCGCCTACATCCGGAAGGGACAGGGCACTTAGAAGAAGAATATATATGCCAACTATTAATAAGAAATTATAGTGTGAGTATAAAATGGGGGATCAATTCCATATTATAATCAATATATAAACTGATCCCTCATTTTGTGGCCGTGCTAGTTTCTATACATTTATATTGTAGATTAATGGGCTTGAGCTAGGGGATGACAGAACGGGGGTTGCATAGTGTAATAGAAGAAGGCGTGCTAAGAGTCACCAGGGATAGGGAGACGAAGAAGTAGAAGTAAGTAGTTTTGAGGTACGGCGAATATTGCATTCACGCGCTGTCTTTAAATTAAATTGCCTCGAATATAAGCTTAATATACATGAGGTATAGACCAATGGAAAAGAAGAGGACGGAGGAAAGAGAGTATTTAGTGGAAGTGGCCAACGAAGAAGATATAGGTAGGTGGACCGAAAAATTAAAGAATTGTTATCTCAGTGTTCTTGACAGGCTCCAAAGAATTGTAATAGTTACCGACTTGGCGGTTCGACACCAGCCACTTCCTCACCGACGAGATGTGGCCTCCCTCTTCCAAAGGAGGATCTGCAACATAATCGATCCTGACCTGGCAGCTCGCATTCAGTGAGATTTTCACCGACGTAATGTGGCTTTCCTCTGTCTTTCATAGAAGTATTTTCAGGGCAACTGCTCTGATGAGCTTTTGTGCCCTGGTGCACCGTCCACATGAATTTAAGCGTGTTATAAGAATGGCATCTAGATCTCAACTTTGTACCGTCAAAATAGTTAAATATAATTTTTCTACTATAAGAGTTTCTTTTATCGCACTTCCCGTTAGTGGAACTCCTTTAATTTCCATCTTCTGCCAACTTGAATCACATCTACCTTTTTATCTCTCATTGACAGCTCCTGTACGTTGTTTTTTTTTTTTAGAAGTAAATAGTTTTGTGGTACGGCTAATATTGCGTTCACAAGCTAACTTTAAATTAAATTGCCTCGAATATAAGCTTAATATACATGAGGTATAGACCAGTGGAAAAGAAGAGGACGGAGGAAAGAGAGTATTTGGTGGAAGTGGCTATCGAAGAAGGTGGACGGAAACATTAAAGAATTGTTAGGCGCCCCGGCTGTTCATCTCAGTGTTCTCGACAGGCTCCAAAGGAGAATAAGTAATGTGATAGATACCGACTTGGCGGCTCGACTCCAGCGACTTTCTCACCGACGAGATGTGGCTTCACTCTGTTCTATAAATACTTCCATGGCTTCTGCTCCAACGAACTTAAGTCACTGGTTCCCCTGCCACATGGGTTTACTGGTGTAACAAGACTGGCAACAAAGTCCTACTCATTGTAGATCAACCAATTGCCGCCGATAGTTCTACTCCAGTAGCTTCTTTTCTCGCACTTCCCGCCTGTGGAACTGTCTTCCATATTCTTGCTTTGAAAACGCAAAAAATTTGAAAACGGTTTTCTGCTGCTTCACATTAACACCAGAAGCGATTGTCTTGGAGCGATTGTCTGTGGTGGTTGATAGATAGCAGCTTTGTTTCGGAAGCATTAAAATTCAGGAGAAACAGTTTTTGAATAGCAACTTTTATCCTTTTTGGTGAATGGATACTGAATTAACAAATGTTTAGGAACAATAAATATTTTTCGAGATACCAGTTCTACAATTTAACCCATAGCTGGGCGATAAGAACTGATTAATTATATCTGTCTTAAGAGTATTCATGTGAAAGTGAATGGAACGTAAGTGGGACGTAAGTGACTAGAAAAAAAGAAAAAAAGTGACGAAGAAGATTATAATGGAACTCTATTGGTTTAAAATTAGTGGGGGATCGGCTTCCTATTGTTATGAAGTAATAAAATGATCCCCCCAACTTTATGACCAATATACGCCTCAATCATTATTCCAACTATTATATTCAGTCAGTCAGTTAAGTGCCATACATGATACACGTTTGGGCGATCATGTCTCGAAAGAGACATGACTGACTGGGCAAAAGATTATCCCGCAGTAGGTTGCCATTGCTTTCTGCGGTAGACTGGTTGCCGACCAAGGCTATAGAACCCAATCTGTCCTGTTATTTGACTCATAGGTAAAGGGAAAAGAAATCTATTATATTTTTATGTAGTAATTAGTGGGGGAATTGGTTTCCTATTGTTATGAAGTAATAAACTGATCCCCCACTTTATGACCAATATAAGCCTTAATCATTATTCCAACTATTATATTCAGTCAGTCATTTAAGTACCATACGTCATACACGCTTGTACGATCATGCCTCAAAAGAGACATGACTGACTGAGCAGAAGATTATCCCGCACTAGGTTGCCATTGCTTTCTGCGGTAAACTGGCTGCCAACCAAGGCTATAAAACCCAATCTGTCCAGTTATTTGACTCATAGCTAGAGAGGGAAGAGATGTATTATATTATTAAGTAGTAATTAGTGGCGGATCAGTTTATCACTTCATAATAATGCAAAACTGATCCCCCACTTTATGACCAATAACAGCCTTAATCGTGTTTTCAACTATTATATTCAGTCAGTCAGTTAAGTGCCATACGTGATACACGCTTTGGGCGATCAAGTCTCGAAAGAGACATGACTGACTGGGCAGAAGATTATCTCGCACTAGGTTGCCATTGCTTTCTGTGGTAGACTGGGTGCCAGCCAAGGCTATAAAACCCAATCTGTCCTGCTATTCTACACACAGCTATAGGAAAAAGATGTGTATTATATTATTAAGTACAAATTATTGGGAGATCTGTTTACTACTTCATGCCAATAAAAAACCGACCCCCACTTCATGACCAGTAGAAGCTTTAATTATGGCTCCAACTATTGTCAGTTAAGTGCCATACGTGATACACACGTGAAAGATTATATCAAAAGAGACATGAGTGACTGGGCAGAAGATTATCCCGCAGTAGGTTGCCATTGCTTTCTGCGGTAGACTGTTTGCCAGCCAAGGCTATAGAACCCAATCTGTCCTGTTATTTGACTCATAGCTAAAGGGAAAAGAAATCTATCATATTATGATGTAGTAATTAGTGGTGGGTCGGCTTCCTATTGTTATGAAATAATAAACTGATACCCCACTTTATGACCAATATAAGCCTTAATCATTATTCCAACTATTATATTCAGTCAGTCATTTAAGTGCCATACGTGATACACGCTTTGGGCGATCATGTCTCGACAGAGACATAACTGACTGGGCAGAAGATTATCCCGCAGTAGGTTGCCATTGCTTTCTGCGGTAGAATCCAGTCTGTCCTGTTATTTACCCCATAAATAGTGGGAAGAGATAGATTAATACTTTTCGCAAGGGTATTTGTGCGTCAGTGAATGCAAGGAATTCAACTGGAATTCGAACTCGGCACTATCCACGCACCACAATGCACATCCTTACACTATGCGTAACCACATTTGCTGACCAGGATATTTTCATTTGAAAGAATAGCCTAACATTTTATCTAGATTTTTCCGTATTTTCCACCCTACAACCAAGTTTTCATAGACCAAATATTGCAACAATATAGCTACATTGCTTAGTTCTACCGTTTCAAACCTTCACTGTTAAGACTCACCGTGTTTGATCCATTGCAGCGAATCGCCTTAATTTCCTTTGTATTCCATTTGTTTGAGTTATGTCCTACAGGAATAACTTATTCCCATGAACACCAGCTTTACGAAAGCAACTTCGTCGCCGTCGACGAATACGACCTGCGGCCTTGGTCGAGATAGAACCCACTACACCCCTCCAGTATTCCCTGTGTATTTGGAACCCTGGCGCAGTTTATAGCGAAATTCATAATCTTGTCAAATAGCTGAATACTTGATGCTAATTCGCCAGGGCTACCAAGGGTGTTTTTATTGTGACACCAACACTGGATGGGTTGCCTCCATCCCGTTACGGGTTAATACCTTTCCCAAGGGTACCAGTGCTTAAGTGAATGCAGGGTACTCAACTGGAATTCGAACTCGGCTCAGCGATTTCTCTTTCCAAGTCGACGCCCAATGCATCACAACGCACATCCATCACTGAACGCTTACAGTGCCTGGACTTCCCCAAGCGGTCACCCATCTAAGTAATGACCAGGCTCACGTTGCTTAACTTCGGTGATCTGACGAGAACCGGTGTATTCAACGTGATATGGCCGTAAGCCAATAAACGCTTACAGCACCTGGTATTCCAAAGCAGTCACCGATATAAGTACTGACCAGGCTCAACGTTGCTTAACTTCGGTGATCGGACGAGAACTGGTGTATTCAACGCGATACGACCGTAAGACATAAGAAAGCGACTTATAAGGGGACCCTTCTCCGTTCATTACAATCTTAAATTATTCAAGATTAGTGTTAACTATCATTTTCCTCGCATATCCTCATAGGGTGTATCTCTTACTACTCAACCTGTAAACCTACCTCGAGTGTCTCTTGGGCCATCTACATTAACGTAAAAATATATTTTATGCATGCGGGTAGACAGTTGAAAACTGTTATATAATTCTGTAAAAATAAAATATTGATAGATGAAGAAACCAATAGGCGGAAGCGTCAGGGCAAAAACAGAAACGGCAAATAAAAAAACCGAATAGTGGAGTAGACGGAAGATTTATGTGCAACAAACCTGTCGGGGAAAAAAAAAAAGAACTTCGCAAAATATTGAATGCGCAGACTAAAATTTTCAGACGCTTGCTGCCATGAATTTGGTCACAGCATATCGATGAAAAACGTTGGGAAAGTAAAATACCTGTATTTATAAAAGACAGGTGGGCATGAAAGCGAGAATCGATTTAATTGTACCAATCCGGATTGCAATAAAAGTGTGTCGGAAAGCAGCTGTCTCGATTGAGGATCGAACTTTATAATGACAAACGAACATATATTTATTTCATTTTCCGTTCCTCCACACATGCAGATATTCATGTCCTCTCTCTCGCTATATATATATATATATCAACACACGCGCACATACATATATATCATTGCTTCTATCTATCTATCTATCTATCTATCTATCTATCTATCTATCTATCTGAGATAATATGTTTATATCTGTTCATATCTAGCTAGCAATATAAGTTTGTGCAAATCTATCTATCTATCTATCTATCTATCTATCTCTAAGATAATATCTTTTCATCTATCTATTTATCTATCTATTTATTTCTGTTTATATCTATCTGGCTATATAAGTATGTGCAAAATCTATCTATCTATCTATCTATCCATCTATCTATCTATCTATCTATCTATCTATCTATCTATCACCTTCTCAAGTTATTTACTATCTGTATGAGTCTGTTCATATCTTCCTCTATTTAGAGAAACTTCAAATTTTAAAAGTGTAGAAAAAAATAAAAATAAAAGAAAAATGGAAAGAAAAATTACGCAGTAAAATATAGAAAGAAAGAATTAGAAATAAAATTAAAGAATGAATGAAGCCAAAATAAAAGGGGTTTCATTCATAAGTATTAAAAGTAATAATGAGGGGGAAAGAAAGAAAGAAAGAAAGAAAGAAAGAAAGAAAGAACGAAACAAAGAAACAAAGAAACAAAGACTGAAAGACAGAAAGAAAGAAAGAAAGAAAGAAACAAACAAACAAACAAACAAAAAATGAACGAAAGAAAGAAAGAAAGAAAGAAAGAAAGAAAGGAAAAACAAAGAATGAACGAAAGAAAGAAAGAAACAAAGAAACAAAGAATGAAAGACAGAAAGAACGAAAGAAAGAAAGAACGAAAGAAAGAAAGAACGAAAGAAAGAAAGAAAGAAAGAATGAACGAAAGAAAGAAAGAAAGAAAGAAAGAAAAAACAAAGAATGAAGGAAACAAAGAAAGAAAGAAGGAAACAAAGAAACAAAGAAACAAAGAATGAACGACAGAAAGAAAGAAACAAACAAACAAACAAAGAATGAACGAAAGAAACAAAGAAACAAAGAATGAACGACAGAAAGAAAGAAAGAAACAAACAAACAAAGAATGAACGAAAGAAACAAAGAAACAAAGAATGAAAAACAGAAAGAAAAAAGAAACAAACAAACAATGAACGAAAGAAAGAAAGAATGAACGAAAGAAAGAAAGAAAGAAAGAAAGAAAGAAAGAAAAAACAAAGAATGAAGGAAACAAAGAAAGAAACAAACACACAAACAAAGAATGAACGAAAGAAAGAAAGAAAGAAACGTAAACAGGGATCTATATCAATCTGAGTCTAAATTTTTTCTTTTTTTGAAAGTATGTAGTCATTAAATCACTTTTTTTATTGATCAAACTAGGATTCTTGACAAGTTTTTCTAAAAGGCATAGATCATATTCATCTCCTTTTCCAGTGTAAGTTCTTATGTTTAGCTACAATAATCCAGGTAATAATAGGGCTCTTGTTGATTATTTTAATTTTGATTATATTCACTAACGAGCAAATTTTAGTTATATTCACTAAAGAGTAATTACCTTGTATTCTCCCCTAATTATGTGTTAATTAGTAGGCATTGTATTAGTAAATCATTGTTGTATCCGAAAGATTCTAAAAATCAAAAAACCTTTTCTGATTTTAAATAACCTGCAAAAGTAGATAAGCTATAAAAAAATCAATCAATTCTTATGCAAACATTATTTTTTAAAAACTCATGATTGGTTAAATATATATTCTTTTTGTCAATGTGAGTTACGTCAAGCAGCTGCTCATTTGAGAGACAATGAAAAGTATGCTTTCGGCAGTCTGAAGCTGTGTGATCCCTTGTAGGTGAAACAATATACAACTCTGTCCACTCATATTTAATTATATTAACTGTAAAGCATAAGTATTGAAATATTATTAAAAGCGTTGTATTCACATATACGTTATGGGTAAATATTCATATGTAGATCCAACAACAAAGATGTTTATCGGAGTTACATTCCTCCGAGAAAGACGTATATGATGATATATTCCTGAAACCGCTTCCTTCCTTTTGGCACCTATATACTTGTGAAATATACAACCTCTTCATTTCTCTGCTCGATATACCTGTTAAATCGGAGAGAAGGGGTAATTTAACCCTCGCCTCTGTTAGCAAAAATCCAGGGAGAATGAGAACTATTCTGAGAACCCTAGATGTCATGCCAGGTTTCGTCATCGGAGGCCACAATTTGAACAACATAAGGTACGCAGATGATACAGTGCTGATAACAGACACGGAAAGGAAACTACAAGATCTCCTACAGTAGGTAGCTCATGAGAGTAACAAGAAAGGACTACAAATAAACTGAAAGAAGACCAAATGCATGGTCATCAGCAAAAAGAGCAGCCCAAAATGCCAAATATCGTTGGGAGATACTAAAATCAAGCAGATACAGAAGTTTAAATATCTGGGAAGTGTTCTAACAGAAGATAGAAAGTGCGACACAGAGATCCAATGGCAAATTGCCATGGCGAAGGGCGCGTTCCAGAAGCTGAGTGAAGTATTAAAACACAGTAAACTTTCACTAGAAACAAAGAAGAGAGTAATGGATTGCGATGTCAGTTCTTCAATATGGCAGTGAATGTTGGACAATATCATCGAAGATGAAGGAAAAACTAGAAGCAGCTGAAATGTGGTTCTACAGAAGGAAGCTGTGGATATCATGGATCGAACATGTGAGCAAGGAAGAGGATGGAAACGAAAAGGAAATTAATATTGCGTATCTGGAAGAGACAGGTGGGACATACAATGAGGAAAGAGGGCTTGGAGAACCTGATATTAACAGGCCAGATAGAGGAAAAAAGAGACAGGGGAAAGCAGCGGATATTTGAAGCGACTGAACAGGTGAATGACAGAACAGGGTTTGCGTGATGTTACAGGAGAAAACGTTAAGAGCCACCAGAAATAGGGAGACGTGGAAAGCCATGATCGCCTACGTCCTGAAGTGACAGGGCACATAGAAGAAGAATATATATGCCAACTGTTTATTTTCACTTTATTTTCACATCATAATAGTATAGAATCTTTGTTTTTATAATCATATCGCCCCAAGCAAGACATTTTACTGCCACTGTTTTGCAGGGGGTTACATAGGAGGAAAGTTATGAGAATAAGTGACAGGTTATAGGGAGTGTCAGGAAGTTGGTAAGAGAATGATGGTTGTGGCCATAAAATGAGGGATCAGTTTATATATTGATTGTAATGTAGAATTGATCCCTCACTTTATATTCACATCATAATAGTATAGAATTTTTGTTTTTATAATCATATCGCCCCAAGCAAGGTATTTTACTGCCACTGTTTTGCAGGGGGTTACATAGGAGGAAAGTTATGAGAAAGAGAAACAGATTACAGGGGGTGTCAGGAAGTGGGTAAGAGAAGAATGAGAATACTGATGAGAGTGGAGTGGACGGAGAAGGGAGCATGAGAGAGAGAAAGCAAGTTAGTGAGGTAAGAGATGACTATTGATTTTACATTTAAATTCTTGGAGATCGGGGAAGCAAGTAAACGGAAGGGAATTCCACAGGCAGGAAGTGCGAGAAAAGAAACTACTGGAGTAGAATTTGCGTTTACATTTTATTGGTTTCGCAGTAAAATTTCCAATAATAAAAATGTATATCACAGTTACGTTGATCTTACGGGGCGGGATGCGGATAAAATATATTCGTCTTGCTCTGACAATGAAGTATAATTAGCCGGCTCTTCCTTTTTGGGAGTAAATGTAATATTTATAACTAGCGTTTCTTCTTTGTGTATAGTATTATTAGTTGGCGCTATTTTTTATTGCAATCAATCATGTTCGCTTTTCATTTTTGTTTTTATAAACATACACCATCTTCATCTGTAATAAAATAAACAAAGGCAGGTTGTCGGCCTGTCAAGCGATCTGCGAGTATGCCTTTCTTTAACTCTCTCTCTCTTTCTCTCTCTTTGTATTTCGCTATGTTTATATATATATATATTTTTTTCTGTGATGGTCACTTAAGACGAACGAGAATAAAGATGGAAAAAGACGCCTGGAATACACGGAACTTAAATAAACAAACCGTTTGAAAGTCAAAAGCAAAGAGAGACTGTTAAAAAACAATAAAAAAAAAAAGAGGGAAAGGTGTAAAAAAGTGATTTAGCAAGAGAAGAATTACGGAATGAAGGAATTTTTAAAAAAGGAATAAAGAAAGGAAGTGATACAAAAGCGGGAAAGAACGTAATTGAAGAGAGAGAGAGAGAGAGAGAGAGTGAGAGAGAGAGAGAGAGAGAGAGGAGAAAATAAAACCTATCGGAAAACAATCACGAATAATGAAAAAAGGAAATAAAATAAAAAGAAGATATGGGGGGGGTTTGAAAAAAAACAAGATTTTTGTTTAAGTCTGTTTCTGTCCATCTTTCTAGTTTAGTCAATTTATATCGATTTCATTGTTTTTCTATCTATCTATCTATCTATCTATCTATCTATCTATCTATCTATCTATCTATCTATCTATCTATCTTGGCCTGTTCATTATCTATCTATCTATCTATCTATCTATCTATCTATCTATCTATCTATCTTATCTTGGCCTGTTCATTATCTATCTATCTATCTATCTATCTATCTATCTATCTGTCTGTCTGTCTGTCTGTCTGTTCATTATCTATCTATCTATCTATCTATCTATCTATCTCAGTCTGTTATCTATCTATCTATCTATCTATCTCAGTCTGTTCATTCTCTCTCTCTCTCTCTCTATCTATCTATCTATCTATCTATCTATCTATCTCAGTATCATCATATCTATTCATATTTACGTATGTATCTTATTCTGATTGTAACGTTTCCTCTCTCTCTCTCTCTCTCTCTCTCTCTCGATATATATATGTGTGTGTGTGTGTGTGTGTGTTTGTGTGTGTGTATGTGTGTTTGTATCTTTTCTTTTTAACCACTTTTTCTTTATCTATCGCTATATCTTATTTCATTTTGTAGGTATCTACCCCATATTTGTCTCTCTCACAATCTATCTATCTATCTATCTATCTATCTATCTATCTATCTATCTATCTATCTATCTGTCTATCTATCTATCTATTTCAGTTCATATCTATCTATCTATCTATCTATCTATCTATCTATCTATCTATCTATCTATCTGTATCTTCATATCTATCTATTTTAGTGTCTTCATATGTATTTATCTATTTCATTTTTTTTCTAAAAAGCATAGATCATATTTATCTCATTTTTCATTGTAAAATTTTGATTTACCTTCGATATTCCAGGTAAAATTTGGGTTCTTTTTTTAAAAAATTTCAATTATATTCACTAACAAGCACATTTTAATTATATTCAATAACGCACAAATACCTCATATTCTTCCCCAATTATGGGTTAATTACTAGGAATTATAACTGTAATGCATTGTTATATCCAAAAGATTCTAACAATCTAAATATCTTTTCTGCTTTTAGATAACCCGCAAAAGTTGATAAGCTTCAAAAAAATCAATCAATTCTAATGCAAACATTATTTTTTGAAAACTCAGGATTGCTTAAATACATTCTTTTTGCCAATGTGAGTTACGGCTAGCGGTTTGCTCATTTGAGAGACATCTTGGACACAAATCCTGACACCACCGTTTACTCTCGCCTCGATCAAAAATCTGCTGTGGTTGACAAAGCTAACCTCGCTGCCGAGCTTGAAAAGGACCTCCAATCCGTAGTGGACTGGGGTAAGAAATGGCTCGTAAATTTTAATGCTTCCAAAACGAAGCTGCTATCTATTAACCTTCATAGACAATCGTTCCTCCCCACCATTAGCATGGAACAGGCTAGTTTCCCTGAGAGTAAAACACTACGCCTCCTTGGTCTCACACTTTCAGCGGACCTCAAGTGGAATGACTATAACGAATCCATTGCTAAATCCACTGCTATGAAAGTCGGTTCTCTGTGCAGGGCTCGGAGGTTTTTTCTGTCTGAATCTATCCTGCACATTTATAAATCTACCATCCGCCCGTGCATTGAATACTGTTGCCATATCTGGTCAGCTGCTCCTGCTATTCTCTTCGGGTTTCTCGACAAGGTACAGCGGAGGGTCTGTAATGTGATTGATACCAACTTGTCAGACCGCCTGCAGTCTCTCTCTCATCTGGTGTGGGCGACAAAGCTAACCTTGCTGCCGAGCTTGGAAAGGACCTCCAATCCGTAGTGGACTGGGGTAAGAAATGGCTCGTAAGTTTTAACGCTTCAAAAACGAAGCTGCTATCTATTAATCATCATAGACAATCGTTCCTCCCCACTATTAGCATGGAACAGGCTAGTTTCCCTGAGAGTAAAACACTACGCCTCCTTGGTCTCACGCTCTCAGCGGACCACAAGTGGAATGACTATATCGAATCCATTGCTAAATCCGCTGATAGGAAGGTCGGTTCACTGTGCAGAGCCAGGAAGTTTTTTCCCGTCTGAGTCCATCCTGCACATATATAAATCTACCATCATCCTGTGTACTAAATACTACTACCACATCTGCTCGAGTGCCTCTGTTATTCACGTCGGGGTTCTTGACAAAATCCAACGGAGAATCTGTCATCTGATCGATACCGACTTGGCAGTTCGGCTGCAGTCGCTATCTCACCGGCGTGACGTGGCTTCTCTGTGCCTCTTCTATAAATACTTTCACAGCTTCTGCCCCGATGAACTTAGATCTCTGGTGCTCCCTAGGTATGTATTTACACGAGCTACTAGATTAGCAACTAGGCCCCAATCTTTTAGAGTGAAACCGATAAAATATAACCGTTATTTCTACTCTGACAGCTTCTTTTTACGTACTTCCCGCCTGTGAAATTCCTTTCCATATGCTTGCTTCCTCGTAAAATGATTGAAAAAAAAAACCCAAACAAAAAAGTAATTTTGTACACCCACAAAATTGGATCAAAACGACTAAAAACATTTTGAAAAAACCAAGACCAAGGCAAATTTCACAAGTCAGTGTGAAAAGTAAATTTCTGGATGCTGATTGGTTATGAAATAGCAAATTGATCTATGAACCCGGTCAATTTTTATTTTCACACTTAGAAAATAGGCATGTGTTGGATCCGGTCACATATCTAAAATCCACTACTTAAACCACATCACTTGACCAGTAAAATCAGTCCCACATGGGAGTGAATCTGAAGGACCTCGTCGCAATGTGACTAAAGAAAATTTAATTTGCCGACCCGGACGTATTGGCACGTCACATATTTGTTTTTTTTTCTTTCAATTTTCCTTTCTTCGTCTTCGGCCAAACACAGTCAAAGAAATCAACATAAAATACTTCAACTGACTTCGATAAGTGTTATCTCCGTTATTACCTAATGAAACATTGTTTTATATATATATATATATATATATATTTTATATATATATATATATATATTTTATATATATATATATATATATATATATATATAAAAGAAAAATTAAGTTAGACACGTTATTTCATGGTGAATAGGATGTGTAGGCCTATTTCAGGCGAACCATCATCAGCTTCCGTCTTTATTTTACAAAAGATTTTAAAATCTTTTGTAACATAAAGACGGAAGCTGACGATGGTTCGCCTGAAATAGGCCTACACATCCGATTCACCATGAAATAACGTGTCTGACTTAATTGTTTTATATTTGCTCTCTATATATTTATATGCATATATGCTTAGAGCTGTCTTAAAGAGTTATCCTACCACTGTATGTACAGGATACTCCTTTGGATTCTTCTATACCCACACTGCATGCTGATATATATATATATATATATATATATATATGTGTGTGTGTGTGTGTGTGTGTGTGTGTGTGTGTGTGTGTGTGTGTTACTTTTAATACAGGCTTACCTTGATTTCTATGCAGAGTAGAGTTGCTAACCTTGATTTCCATCATTTCAAATTGTGTCATTGTCACGCTGGTGACCTCTACAGAATCGTCTCCATGAGCCCATGTATAGAAGATGTCATCAGTACTGTAAGCAACTAGCAGTATAAAAAAAAGACGAGTTAATAAGCAGCAGAATAAAAATACATAAGATATATATATATATATATATATATATATATATATATATATATATGTCATATAAATACAAAAAACAAGCGGTAAACCAAGTTACATAAAATACATTTTCCAAGCACCCGTCAAAAATATTCAAGCACGTGCAATCAATTGACCGTAACTTCTACGGCAACACCTTCAATAGAGTCATCATCAATAAAGTAAAAGAGTAAGTAATTGACTAAAATATACTTACTTTTCGGTCGCACTAACATATTTAGTAATTACATCTCACCATGGCCAGTACGATGCTATTTATTTATTTCGCTGTTAATACAATATATATATATATATATATATATATATATATATATATATATATAACGTAGAATACTTGGTATATAAGTCAGGTAACTTCCGAAAGAGACGAACTCAATGTAAAATTTATCTATTTAATTTAACAGAGTAATATAATCTAGAAATTGTTTTAGATATACTACAATTTCGTGGGTAAAACGTATTTCACGGCAAAACTTGCTGCTCGTCAGACTCTGAAGAGCGACAAGGTTTGCTGTGAAATATGTATTACCCATGAAATTGTAGGAAACTTAAAGTATTTTCTAGAGCATATGTATATATACTGATTGCTCAAAAGTGGGTGATTATTCAGCTATCTGTTGGGCTCAAGTTAGGTGAACGTGCTGACCAATTAATTGGACTTCTGCGGACAAACCGTTTCTCAGGAAATGTTTCATCAAAATACTCACGGACTGTTTTTTGATAATTTGAAGGACCTTCATGATTTTGGAACCGATACGCAATCATCTTCAGCCTACTGTCTGCCTATTTTTGGACCACTCTGCATATGCGTGTGTGCTTCTTACAGTGTGCACGCATTAGAGTGTTTATCTGTGTGTGAGTGTGTTTGTACAGAGTCACACTAAATATCTCGTACGTGCAGACGTGTCTGTTTTCAAGCTCCCTGGAGTATTGCTAAAATTTCCATCGATTGACTCATTAGAATACATATATATATATATATATATATATGTGTGTGTGTGTGTGTGTGTGTGTGTGTGTGTGTGTGTGTGTGTTTATGTGTGTATTTGTGTATGTGTTTGTGTGTGTGTGTGTTTATGTGTGTATTTGTGTGTGTGTATTTGTTTATTTGTGTGTGTGTTTATGTGTGTATTTGTGTGTGTGTGTGTGTTTATGTGTGTATTTTTTTGTGTGTGTTTATGTGTGTATTTGTGTGTGTGTGCGTTTATGCGTGTATTTGTGTGTGTTTGTTTATGTGTGTATTTGTGTGTGTGTGTGTTTATGTGTGTATTTGTGTGTGTTTATGTGTGTATTTGTGTGTGTGTATTTGTTTATTTGTGTGTGTGTTTATGTGTGTATTTGTGTGTGTGTGTGCGTTTATGTGTGTATTTTTGTGTGCGTGTTTATGTGTGTATTTGTGTGTGTGTGCGTTTATGCGTGTATTTGTGTGTGTGTGTTTGTGTATTTGTGTGTTTATGTGTGTGTGTGTGTGTGTGTGTGTGTGTGTGTGTGTGTGTGTGTGTGTGTGTGCTTGAAGACTGACTAGAAGTAAAAAGAGGGTAAAGAAAATATCTTCAACTCAAACGGGAAAACTTTCCGGTTAATCTGTCCGGCACTTAAACACACACATTTATGTTTCGGCTGCACTTAACACAATATTTTCGCTTACATAGACTTAAATTCATAATAAACATCTTTATAACACTTTGGCACACACGCTTAAACAGGCACAAGTTTTTTCTTCTATATTTAATATATATCCACTGCTTTATCACACGTGACACGTATCTGGCCAATAAATCTAAACCTCAATCAACAGACTGTCTATTGTAATTTGTAAATCATTCGTCTTTAATAAATCTCCGAAGAAGCTCCCATTGAAGTGAAACATGTTAGATTAAAGACACTTCTTTCCTACTTGTTCTTTACTTTTTCTATATATATATATATATATATATATATATATATATATATATATATCCGAATGAATACAGAACTAAGAAAGAGGATTTCCATTACTTTACACAGCGCTTGATGAGACATTGAAGTTTCAATGTCGAAACAAACGTACCTCTGCAGCGGATATATATAGAATAACTATGTACATGTTCCAAAATATAATTTATAATATATATATATATATATATATATATATATATATATATACGGGAAAATTATATATCACGAAAAGTCATGGGGGGGAAGGAAGTCTGACAAAGTTATCATCATTTCATGAGTTTAATGGGAAATACGAAGGTGTATGGAGGGGTCACTAGTGATGGCGACCTTATGCCTCGATTGTGCTCCCCAAGATGGCGACTGCTGAAAGTCCCTATGTCTGGCGCACTGTCATATATAGGGAACGATATAAATAACAAAGTAAATTCCAAGTGGAAAGATTTGCACAACGCGTAAGGGGTAAACAAATAACAGAGTTTATTGTACAAAAAAGTACACGTAATAGAGAGTTCCTAAAATGGTAAGTCATGACGGTATGGGAGTGGAAGTCGAATCGTCTCGTACTTCTTTCCTTCGAAACTTCTTAATCTCTTCGGCGAATCATCTATCGGGGGTGATAGGATGTTCCGTTATAACAAAAAGAAAGGTAAAACAAAAAAAAAGTGTTAGATCGCGGGAACGATATAAATAACAAGGTAAATTCCGAGTGGAAAGATTTACACAACGCGTAAGGGGAAAACAAATAACAGAGTTTATTACACGAAAAAGTACAAGTAGCAGAGAGTTCATAAAATGAACGGAATGGGAGCAGAAGTCCAATCGTTTCGTACTTTCTTTCTTCGATAATTCTTAATCTCTTCGACGAATCATCTGTCGGGGGTGATAGGATGTTCCATTATAACACTGATGCTAACCTCCAGGAAAGAGACTCGTTACGCCTTCTCGGATTAACTTTCTCAGCTAATATGAAGTGGAAAACTACATTTAATCCATTGTTCGATCGCCTGCAAAGAAAATAGGTTCACTGTGTCGTGCGAGACTATTTATATATATATGATGTGGATGACTAATATATTATGATCTCATTACGATTGAGCTCTCTAGAGAAGAAAACATTTTCGTCTCGTATTTTCTTGCTTCGATACTTCTTAATCTCTTCGACAAATCAACTGTCGGGGATGATAGGTTGTTCTATTACAATAAAAAGAAAGGAAAAACAAAAAAGAAACGTGTTACATCGCGGTGACGATATAAATAACAAGGTAAATTCCAAGTGGAAAGTTTTACACAACACGTAAGGGGTAAACAAATAACAGAGTTTATTGTACGGAAAAGTTCAATTAACAGATTGTTCATAAAATGGTAAGTCAAGACGGAATGTTAGCGAAGGTCGAATCGTCTCGTACTTCCTTACTTCTCAATATCTTCAGTGAGTTAAATTTCGTTGGTGATAGGATTGTAACACACACAAAAGGGGAGAACCTAGTCATGGTTGCTACCACATCATTCTTTACATCTGGCCAATTAATTCTCCAGACGACTAGGCTCTTTGATTTTTATGCATGAGGTGCATTTGAGTAAAACACCAACATTTCTAGTAACACCAAGGATGAGCCGTATGCAAGTAATTTGGCAGTTTTCACCCAAAAATATAAATTTTTTATACCAAATAAAATCATGTTCTGGTAAATTTGTGAGAAAATGAGCTTCCCACTGAGTGGTTTCCCTTCATGTATATAATATTGTTCCGGATAATATCCATTGAACCGCCGATACAGAACTATCGCTTAATATTTTATATTGAATGAGTCTTTTTGGATTATACCCTTCGTTTACGGACTTGGCTTTATCTATCTATCTATCTATCTATCTATCTATCTATCTATCTATCTATCTATCTATCTATCTATCTATCTATCGAATCTTGTTCATTATCTATCTATCTATCTATCTATCTATCTATCTATCTGTCTATCTATCTATCTATCTATCTATCGAATCTTGTTCATTATCTATCTATCTATCTATCTATCTATCTATCTATCTATCGAATCTTGTTCATTATCTATCTATCTATCTATCTATCTATCTATCTATCTATCTATCTATCGAATCTTGTTCATTATCTATCTATCTATCTATCTATCTATCTATCTATCTATCGAATCTTGTTCATTATCTATCTATCTATCTATCTATCTATCTATCTATTTAATCTTGTTCATTATCTATCTATCTATCTATCTATCTATCTATCTATCGAATCTTGTTCATTATCTATCTATCTATCTATCTATCTATCTATCTATCTATCTATCTTGTTCATTATCTATCTATCTATCTATCTATCTATCTATCTATCTATCGAATCTTGTTCATTATCTATCTATCTATCTATCTATCTATCTATCTATCTATCTGTGTTTGTGTCTGTGTGTATATTTGTGTGGTGAGATTTTAAACGCCTCACTGCAATAACAAAATGCTGATTGAAAATGTGACCAAGGGTTTTTATGATAACTTTAATTTAAGTCATAATTTAAGTCATTTATTTAACTTGTTAATTTTTTATTCCTAATGTAAGTTCGCCCTAAGTATTCCGTTTAAATGAAGAAGGGCATATCGTATTCTATACAATCAAATACAGTAAATCATACGAAGCATCTACTAAGGCCTGAACCTAGTACCATAAGCTTACATTCCAGTTAGACAAACCAAAACAGCATTATAGATTCTTATTCAATATATCTATTGAAGAAGAACTTTACACGTCTTTCAATCATGAAATATTTTTCTCGCTTTTTTATAAAAGTTCAGATTTCTATAAGGTCTACATGTTAAAATATTAATAATGCACATATTAATACAGTATTAAACATTGAGTATCGCTTTAGTAAATAAGTAAAGATTAATTACTTCAATATATACTCTAGTATCTACGCATCGTTCATTCAGTAATAAATTAGAACTGGCGTATGTTTATTTGGTATATCACACGGTCAAAAGTCTGCCTCCTTCTACCGAGCACCCATAGCTCATAGGTGGAATCGCCAATGACGCCGATTCGGTCGGATTTCAATCTTGGTTAAAAGCAATCGGATGTCTAACCGTACTGATGAGCTGTGATACAGCGAAGGAGATCTGTCTACGGAAGACTATATATATATATGCGGATGACTACGCTCTTACACCCTGATTGAGCACACTGGAAGAATGGTAGATTTAAAAAAAAACAGTAGCTACGCTGGCATCTACGCTGGCATCTACGCATCGTTCATTCAGTAATGAATTAGAACACTCTCAGCTATTGGGCGTGTATAATGATAATATACACGCTAAAAAGTCTGCCTTCTTCAACAGAAAGGCACACACGTATCCAAAGGCAAACATAAACGCACACACACACAGCTACAGAGAGAGAGAGAGAAAGAGAGAGAGAGAGACGGAAAAAGAGAGAGGCGGCCCACTTGAGTTTGTACACGTATGGAGCATCTTTAGTAGAATGAAGTAAGCATATCATACACAAACATAGACACAGACATACACATTTTAAGGCGCGCGCACACACACACACTCACACATATATAGTCATCCGCAGACAGATCTGTTTCGCTGTATCACAGCTCATCAGTACGGTTAGATAGCCGATTGCTCTTAACCCAAGATTGAAACCCGACCGAATTGGCGTCAGTCGGCGATTTTATACACATTGAGCACTCTGAAAGAATGGTAGACTTTGAAAAACTATAACTACTCTAGCATCTGCGCATCGCTCATTCAGTAATGAATTAGAGCACTCTGGCTACTGGCGTATGATACATCATACAAAGCAAATAACGACAATTTACCCATCGCACCCTGTACATTTGCTATACGTTCTCTCACCCTGATTGAGCTTTCTGGAAAAATGGTAGACTTTAAAAAAACAGTAGCTTTGCTAGCATCTACGCATCGTTCTTTCAGCAATGAATTAGAACACTCTCAGCGATTGGGCGTGTATAATGATAATATAAACGCTAAAAGTCTGCCTCCTAACGAGCGCCCAGAGCTCAGAGGTAGAATCGCCGACTGACGCCAGTGCGGTCGGGTTTCAATCCTGGGTTAAACGCAATTGGAGTCTAACCGTACTGATGAGCTGTGATACAGCAAAACAGATCTGTCTGCGGATGACTGTATATGCATATATATAGAGGGAGAGAAATAATTTGTTTGAACATTATTTTTGATCGGTACTCGTATTTAAGTAGATATTCTGTTTTTAATTAAACATTATTATATATTTATATATATTACTGTTTCGAACCTGCAATCCCCATCCACATAGGGGAAGCTACCATGTGATCTGGCACGTCTTAGGCCTCTCGACCACGAACGACCATCAGTCTAAACTCGGTTTTAATCAAGCCTATATAACACACTTTTCAATTAATCGTAATAACCATATATGCACTGAAATGTATCGTAATGTCAACAAATGTAAACATGTTGCGGAAATTAACGAAGACACACATCTTCGTAATAAAAATTTATCGTAAATAATCAGGCTAGTAGATATAAATATATAATACTGTTTAATTAAAAACAGAATATCTACTTAAATAACAGTATCGATCACAAATAATGTTCAAACAAATCATTTCAAATTGTCGGTTGTTTAAAAACCACTTTTGTTAATCTTCGTTAATTTCCGTAACATGTTTACATTTATTCGAATCCTGCCAAATGACACACATTTTCGTAATGAAATTTTATCATAAATAATCAGGCCGGTAGCAATAAATATATATTACTGTTTAATTATAAACAGAATATCTACTTAAATACGAATATCGATAAAAAATAATGTTCAAACAAATAATTTTAAATTGTCGGTTGTTTATAACCAAGTTTCGTTCATCTTCCTTAATTTCCGTAACATGATGATTATCGTAAATAAGCAGGCCGATCGAATTAAATATATATTACTGTTTAATTATAAACAGAATATCTACTTAATTACGAGTATCAATCAAAAATTATGTTTAAACAAATCATTTCAAATTGTCGGTTGTTTATAACCAAGTTTCGTTAATTTTCGTTAATTTCCGTAACATGATGATTATCGCAAATAATCAGGCCGATCGAGTTAAATATATATTACTGTTTGATTATAAACAGAATATCTACTTCAATACGAGTATCGATCAAAAAAATGTTCAAACAAATAATTTTAAATTGTCGGTTGTTTATAATCAAGTTTCGTTCATCTTCGTTAATGACATATAAATAGCATGGAACAGGCTTGCCTCCCAGAAAGTAAAATACTACGCCTCCTTGGCCTTACACTTTCGGCGGACCTCAAATGGAATGACTATATCGAATCCATTGCCAAATCTGCCGCTATGAAATTCGGCTCTCTGTGCAGGGCCCGGAAGTTTTTCCCGCCTGAATCTATCCTGCACATACAAATCTACCATCCGCCCATGTACTGAATACTGCTGCAATATCTTATCGGATACCTCCTTGTGCTTCTTGACAAAATACAAAGGAGAATCTGTAACGTGGTTGATACTGACTTGACAGACCGGCTGCAACCACTCTCTCCCCGGCGTGATGTGGCTTCCCCGTGTCTCTTCTACAAGTACTTTCATGGCTTCTGCTCCGATGAACTTAGATCACTGGTGCCGCCTAAGCACGAATTTACACGAGATACTAGATTAGCAACTAGGTCCCACCCTTTTACAGTTAAACAGATAAGATGTAACCGTAAATTCTACTCCAACAGCTTCTTTACTCGCGCTTCCCGCCTGTGGAACTCCCTTCCACAAGTTTGCTTTCCCGACAGCTACAATCTCCAGGTGTTTAAATGTAGGGTCAATAGACACCTTCTATCACACTAACTCCCAATTATTCTCAGAACACTCTCATCTACCCAACCCTCATTCTCGGTATCCTTACCTGCCTACTACCCACCCTCTGACATTTCCTATATTTAACCATTCTCGGTATCCTTACCCGCCTATCACCCACCCTCTGACATTTCCTATATTTAACCATCCTTTCTCCACTCTATGTAGCCCCCTGCGCAGTAGTGGCAGTGAAATGCCTTACTCGGGGTGAAACGCTTATAAAAAAAACAAAAAATAAAAAAAACAGATGTAACGCTATTTTCTATTGTAATTGGCTTTTTCGTCCGTGCTTCTCGCTCGTGGAATTGTCTTTAAGCTTATTGTTTTTGGCTGATTTCTGATCTTCAAAACTTCATATTTCAAATCTCAGTTTCTGTCTTCGTAATACCTTTTCTTTTCGCGTTCTATATTCTCTGTTATTCTTTTATTCTATTGTTTTCTCTTACCTTATATTCTTTCAGAATCAGTAACCTCATTCGCTTTGTTGCATTCTTAAATAATGTGCCCTGTCTCTTCAGGATGTAGGCAATCATGGCCCACCACATCTTTCTTGTCCTTTGTAGCACTTAATATATTTATTCTTGTTATTTCACCAAAACATTGCCTTGGCATTCATTTGCTTATGTTTATCAAGTATGTCAACCCCTGTCAGTTTTTCCCTCTATCCGACCTGAGAGTATCCGATTTTCCAAGACTTCCTTCTTCATAATTTCTTCGAGGAATTTGATATGTCCCGGAAAGGGATATGTATCATTCGATGTAAAGCGGTTTAGGCAAATGTAACCGGGTAGGTCAATCTAGTACGGAGACGTAATGACGGTACTCGTCGTATGCAGTATCCTGAGACGTAGGTGTAGTCAATAAACGCGGACCAATAGCCGTAGATCTCTAGTCGATGATCGGTAGACCTCTAGTGGTAGACCAACAGACCTCTAGACCTCCTCGCCTTAGTCTGTATTTATGGCTAACACCAGCCAATCAAATTCCAGTGAGGGGTAACCAAGGTGTATATATATTCATTACATCAAAATTTTAACTGTTTCTTTCTTAAGCATAGTGTCTTTTCCTTTCCATTCTTTCCAAAACGGCCCACATTTTCGGTTTATGGTATCCTCAGAATCCTGCAATAGAGTTTGAGTTTTGTTTAACGGCATATCAACACCTCTGTGGGTTATTTAATGCCAAATAGGTGAGGTTTTAAGTTATTTTTTAAAAAAATTTCGGTTATAGTAAGAAGGTTGATTTCTTTTTTTAAAAATCATGTCACCCCAAGCAAGGCATTCCACTGCCACTGTAGCGCAGGGGGTTGCACAGGGCGATAGACGAGTTAGGATGTACATAGGGGGAGAGTTGGGGAGAATGGGAGGGTTAGTGTGTTAGGAGGTGTCTATTGACCTTACATTTAAACTCCTGGAGGTTATAGCCGTCGGGAAAGCAAGCATGCGGAAGGGAATTCCACAGGTGGGAAGTGCGAGAAAAGAAGCTGTTGCAGTAGAAATTGCAGTTACATTTCATCGGTTTCACTGTAAAAGAGTGGGAACTAGTTGCCAATCTAGTATCTCGTGCGAACTCACACCTAGGGGGCACCAGTGATTTAAGTTCATCAGATCAGAAGCCATGAAAGTATTTATAGAAGAGGCACAGGGAAGCCACGTCACGCCGGTGAGTGAGTGACTGCAGGCGGTCAGCTAAGTCAGTATCAATCACATTACAGATTCTTCGCAGTATTTTGTCAAGAAACCAGAGGAGAATAGCAGGCGCACCCGACCAGATGTGGCAACAGTATTCAAAACACGGGCGGATGGTAGATTTGTATAGGTGCAGGATAGTTTCAGGCGGAAAGAATTTCCGGGCCCTGCACAGAGAACCAACTTTCATGTCAGCGGATTTAGCAATGGACTCGACGTAGTCATTCCACTTGAGGTCCGCTGAGAGTGTCAGGCCAAGCAGGCGTAGTGTTTTACTCTCTGGGAGTCATGCCTGTTCCATGCTAATGGGAGGGAGGTGCGGTCGTCTCTGGTGGTTAATTGACAGCAGCTTCGTTTTGGAAGAATTGAATCTTACGAGCCATTTCCTACCCCAATCCACCACGGATTGGAGGTCTTTCAAGCTCAGCTGCGCTGTTCGCCTTATCATCAACATCAGATTTTTGATCGAGGCGAGCGTATACTGTGGTATTGTCGGCGTTTAAACAGATTTGATGAATTTTTTTTATTTTAGAAACTGAAAATGTTTTTTGTTTCAAAAATGTATTACTGGTAATAATTTTCTTTCCTTCAAAAATGTGTTATGGTAATATTATTTCTTCAAAACTCTATTGTTGGTTATATTTTCATTCAAAAATGTATATTTTTCTATAAAAGTCTATTTTTATAGTTTCATTAGCAGTATAGTCCGGCGTTGCTCGGGTGTAATAAAAGCTTTAAAACTAATCCATGGTTTTGGAGCTCAGACTCAGCCTAAAGAATATTTGTGTGAAGGTTGGTGAGAATCAGTTAAAAATTGTTGATTTGTATAAAGGACATACAGACAGATAAACAGACACACACACAAACACCTTGCCTTTTGCATATATATATATATTATCGATTTTCTGCACTATTGTAAGAACTGCAACCTTGAAACTTCTGAATATCGTTTCTTATGTCTTTGTCTATGAGTGTATCAAATTTGATTAAAATCGGACCACTTCTTCTATAACCCGATTTTTTTGATTATCGATTTTCGATATTTATCCGGGGTACCTCAACACAAAATCTAGCTAAGAACACTCGCAGACGCTTATAGTACAACTCTGTAAATTTTCAAGAAAATCGGTTCAGCCGTTTAAGAGTCTGTAGGTAACAGGCACACACACACAGACACACACACAGAGACAAATTTCCATTTATAAATAAGTTTAGATAATGTTTTGACCTCAGATTTGGGGTTAACTATTTGCCCATGGTGGGACCCTAACAGGTACTACCACCCCGGGCCAAGGTAGATCTGGGAACAACAGCAATTAAGAGGTGGTACCATGCTACTCACAACCTCCTAAGCAGAGGCCTTGCTGCCGGATGTAGTTTACCGTTATACCCAGAACCCCGTCTGTAGAACCATATTTCTGTTGATTCAAGCCTTTTCTTTCAACTTTGATGAGATCTTCCAGAACAATCTAATACTCCTTTTTCTTTTCCGTTTCTATTGACTTGTTTGTGGTAATATTAGTCAAAATAAGTCGGGATTAAAAATGTTTGTGAATGAAAACAAAAAGGATAACGACATTGATTATTCTTTGTAGTAATCTTTTCACTCATTTTCTACTAAGAGATCAAGAAGCAATGCCAGGATTCGTCATTGGCAGCCACAATCTGGGCAATATAAGACAGGCAGATGATACAGTACTGATGGCAGACAAGAAAAGGAAACTACAAGACCTCTTACAAAAACGTAGATGAAGAAAATCGAACGAACGTAAAATATATGATCTACAAGAAAACTGAATGCATGGTCATTAGCAAAATGTGAAACCCAAAATGCCAAATACAGGTGGGGGATACCAGAATCAAGCAAGTACAAGAATTTAAGTACCTAGGAAGTGTTCTAATATAGGACGGACAGTGCGACATTGCGATTCGAACGCGAATTTTCATGGCCAAGCATGCATTCAAGAAGATGAGTAGAGTATTGAGAGACTGGAAAATTTCTTTGGCAAAAAAGAGAGAGTACTGGATTGTTACGTAATATCTGTTCTTTAATATGACAGTGAATGCCGGACAATCTCCGCTAAGATGAAGGAGAAACTAAGTAACGTAAATAACAGTTTCTTTCCCGACTGTGGAATTCCATTCCACACGATTGCTTCCCCGACGGCTACAATCTCCAGGAGATTAAATGTAAGGTCAATAGAAACCTCCTAACACACTAACCTGCTCCCATTCTATCAAACACTCTTCCCATCTGCCCAACCCTCATCCTCGGTATCCTTACTCATCTGTCACCTTCCTCCTGACATTCCCTATGTCTAACCACTCCTTCCCTTTACCTTCCCCTATGTTGCCCCATGCGCAATAGTGGCAGTGGAATGCCTTGCTTGGGATGAGATGATTTAAAAAAATATGGTTCTACAGAAGCATACTGAGGATATCATTGATCGAATATGTAAGCAACGTTGAAAATTTAGAGAGGATAAAAATGAAAAGGCAAATAATAATTAACCCCAGGGAAAGATACCTAAAGTTCTTAGGACATGTAATGAGGAAGGAAAGATAGACGAATCTGATACTCACGGGTCAGATAGAGAGAAAGAGATTCAGGGGAAAGGAACCAGTAACATACTTGATGGGCTTAAGCAAATGGATGGCAGAGGAAAGTTTGGGAGGTGTAACAAATAAAAAAGCTTGTTAAGAGCCGCCAAGTGCAGTGTGACGAGAAAGGCCATGATCATCTATACTATCGGCCATAATTATTAGGGCACTCCAGTTTTAAAAAATGATGTATTTCATACTATTTTTAGTATTTACAGCCAAGTGGATAATTTTAAATGAAAATAGAACGGTTCTTTTGTTAATACTGCACAAAAACATGTGCATCACATGAACTGTTCTGGTGTCCAGTAGTTGTGCTCTCTTCCCTATTCTAGTCTCTTCTTATTGGCTGGCCGAAGAAAAGACTTCCTGGCTTCATTGTAAAATTTTGCAAAGTAATAATAACAAAAAAAATCATTCTATTTTCATTTAGAATTATCCACTTGGCAATAAATACTAAAAATAGGATGAAATACATAATTTTTCTTTTTAAACTTGGGTGGCCTAATAATTATGGCTGGTAGTATATATATATATATATATATATATATATATATATATATATATATATATATATATATATATAGCCAATCTACAGGGTGCGATGAGTAAATTGTCGCTATTTGCCTTGTAAAATTTTGCAAAGTAATAATAACAAAACAACCGTTCTATTTTCATTTAGAATTATTCAGTCAGTTAAGTGTTATACGTGAAACACGCTTGGGCGATCATGTCTCGAAAGAAACATGACTGACTAGGCAGAAGATTATCCCGCAGTAGGTTGCCATTGCTTTCTGCTGTAGACTGGCTGCCGACCAAGGCTATAGAACCCAATCTGTCTCCCTATTTAACCTATAACTGGAAGGAATAAACGGATTAATATCTTTCCAAAGGGTATTTGCGCGTAAGTGAATGCAAGGAATTCAACTGGATTTCGAACTCGGCTCTCTGATTTCTCTTTCAGAGTCGATATCCACTGCGCCACAACGCGCATCCGTTAGAATTATCCACTTGGCAATAAATACTAAAAATAGTGTGAAATTCTTCATTTAAAAAAAACAAACTGGGATGGCCTAATAATTATGACCGGTAGTGTACGTCCTGAAGAGACAATGCGCACAGCCGCAGAAGAAGAATTTATTATTTATTTTCATCTTTCTATTTCTTCAAAGTCACGTCTATATTCTTATTCTGTACTTGAATTAATCGCAGGTGCTTCTTGCTGGATATCACGTGCTACTGACACGTCTCTATACTTTAGCACTTTTCTAATTAGTATCTCATCGCCATGAAATTCTTTTTTTTTTTTTCGTTTCTCGTTTACACGAGTTTTATTAGACATAAAAGTCGGATACTGTTATTTTTTTTTCCGAATCCATTTTGATTACTTAACTATCGTTGAAAAATAACTCGGAATTTGAGATAAAACGCAACGGAAGATGAGGTAAGAAAAATAACTATTTGCAATATCAAAATATTTTGAAGTATTTATTTTTTGCCTATTTCTGTTAGGATTCTTCTTTTCCTTCTTCTTTTCCTTCTTCTTTATCTTCCTCTTCAAGCTTCTTTTTCCTCCTCTTTTTTTCTTCTTTCTCTTCATTCTTCTTCCCTATCTTGTTTCTTCTTCCCCCTCTTCCTTATTCTTTTTCCTCTTCTTTCTCCTCTTCGTCCTTCTTCCTCCTCTTCATCCATCTTCCTTTTCCTTGTACTTCTTCTTCTTCTTCTTCTTTCCCCTCTTCCTTTTCTCTTCAACATCTTTTTTCTTCCTCCTCTTCCTTATTCTTCCTCTTCTTTCTCCTCTTTGTCCTTCTTCCTCCTCTTCATCCATCTTCCTCCTCTTTCTTCTTCTTCTTCTTCTTCTTCTTCTTCTTCTTTCCCCTCTTCCTTTTCTCTTCAACATCTTCTTTCTTCTTCCTCCTCTTCTTTCCACTTCCTACTCTTCTTCCCCTCTTCTTTCTTATTCCTCCCCTTCTTTCTTCTTCCACTTCATTCTTCTCCCCTCTCTTCTTTCTTCTTCCCCTTTTTCCTTATTCTTTTTCCTCTTCCTCCTTCTTCCTCTTCTTTCCTCATTTTCTTATTCTTCTTCCTCCTCTTCTTTCTTCTTCCTCTTCATCCTTCTCTTTTTTCGTCTGCCACCTCTTATTCTTCTTCCTCTTCTTTTTTCACTCTTCCTTCTTCTTCTTCTTACTCTTTTTCTTCTTCCTCCTCTTCTTTCTTTTCCCCTATTTCCTTCATCTTTCTCCTCTTCCTCATGCTTACTCTTCATCCTTCTTTTTCATTTTCTTCCTTCTTCTTTCTCCTCTTCCTCCTCCTTCTCCTTCGCTTACTCTTCCTCTTTTTTCCTTTTATTCTTCTCCTTCTTTCTCATCATCCTTCTATTTCTTCTACCCTTCTCTCCTCCTCCTCCTCCTCCTCATCATCATTATCATCACTACTTTTATTTGCAGCCTGATACATTCATTAACTAAGTTTTTCACCTGTGATCTAAGGTTAATGAAGTTTCTTTCTTAAAAAGTAACTGGAAGTTTATTTTTTCTGAAGATGTCAATTGAACGCATTAACCTATCATTTGGATTACAGATGAATATAACTTTGTGGGATTTTGTTAATACGTCTTGCTTAATTCTTCTAACACATTTTCAGCTAACATATGATGGCTGCAATAATGCTTCTGTCTTTCCTCTATACTTGATCATTTTCTCTGTCCCCTGTCCCCTCAGGACGTAGGCGATCATTACTTTCCAAGTCTCCATATACCTGGTGGCTCTTAGCATGCCTTTTCCTGTTACATCATGCAACCCCCGTTCTATCATCCACTAGCTCAAGCCCATAAATCTAGAATAGAAATGTATAGAAACTAGCATGGCGGCAAAATGAGGGATCAGTTTATATATTGATTATAATAGAGAATTGATCCCCCATTTTATACCCACATTATAATTTCTTATAAACAGTTGGCATATATATTCTAATTCTATGTGCCCTGTCCTTTCAGGATGTAGGCGATCATGGCTTTCCATGTTTCCATATCCCTGGTGGCTCTTAGCACGCCTTCTCCTGTTACACCATGCAACCCTCGTTCCGTCATCCACCTCATCAGGTCCTTCAAATATGTTATCCGCTGCTTTCCCCTGTCTCTTTTTCTCTCTATCTGGCCTGTTAGTATCAGGTTCTCCAAGTCTTTCTTCCTCATTGCATGTCCCAGGAACTTTAGTTGTCTCTTCCTGATGCTCAGTATTAATTTCCTTTCCGTCTCTATCCTTTCCAAAAATAGTCATTGCTCACATGCTCGGTCCATGATATCCGTAGCATCCTTCTGTAGAACCACACTTTAGTTTTTTCAAGTTTTTTTCTCACCTTCGAAGATATTCTCCAACATTCACTTCAATATAGAAAAACCGACATCACATAGCAATCCAGTACTCTGTTTCTAGGGAAATTGTCCTGTTTCTTAATACTTTACTCAACTTCTGGAACGCTTCTTTCGCCATGCCAATTCACATTTGGATCTCAGACAACTTGCTAGTTATTTAATTTTCTGTGCCTGCTTGATTTTAGAGTCCCTCACGTGTAATTGGCATTTTGGGCTGCTCTTTTTGCTGATGACCATGCACTCGGTTTTCTTGCAGTTTATTTATAGTCCTTTCTTGTCACTCTCTTCAGCTACATTCTGTAGGAGGTCTTGTAGTTTCCTTTCTGTGTCTGCTATCAGCACTGTATCATCTGCGTACGTTATATTGTTTAAATTGTGGCCTCCGTTGAACAATCCTGGCATAAATTCCTCTACACAGATTTCATATTTTACTTCGATATCTTTATATTTGGCGTTTAAACATATTGTTGGTAAAGATGTTTTTTTTATTTTTTATTTTTTTGTTTGTTTCACAGTATGGTCAGTTGGGCACCGTCTGTAAAAAAAAAGTACCATGACGGAATTCAATTTAGAAGGTATTTGGAAATATCATGATGTAGAGATTGGCATTTATGCCGGAATCTTTGATGCGGACATTTCAGATGGTTTCGAAGTCAATCTGTGCACGGTTCAGAGAATTAGAAAAATGTTGGATGATATATACAGTCAACATCATGTTGCAATGGGTAAAATATCGTGATGTTTGTTTTTTGGGGTTTTTGATAGCAGACACAGAAAGGAATCTACAAGACCTCTTACAGAAGGTAGCAGAATAAAGGAACAAAAAAAGGACTAGAAATAAACTGCACGAAAACTGAATACATGGTCATCAGTAAAAAGGGCAGCCCAAAATGCCAAATACAGGTCGGGGATACCAGAATCAAGCAAGTACAAAAATTTAAATACCTGGGAAGCGTTATAACAGAAGACGGAAAGACGGATACAGAAATGCGAAGGCGAACTGGCATGGCGAAGGAAGCATTCTAGATGTTGAGTAAGCTATTAAGAAACAGGACAATTTCACTAGAAACAATGAAGAGAGTACTGGATTGCTATGTGTTGTCATTTCTTCAATATGGCAGTGAATGCTGGAGAATACCATCAAAGATGAAGGAAAAACTTGAAGCAACTGAAATGTGGTTCTACAGAAAGATGCTGTGAATTTCATGGATCAAGCATGTGAGCAATGATGAGGTCATGGAAATGATGGAAACAAAAAGGAAATTAATACTGAGCATCAGGAAGAGACAACTAAAGTTCCTGGGACATGCAATGAGGAAGGAGGGCTTGGAGAACCTGATACTAACAGGCAGACAGAGGGAAAAAGAGACAGGGGAAAGCAACGGATAACATATGTAAAGGACCTAATCAGATGACGAAACGAGGATTGCACAGTGTAACAGGAGAAGGCGTGCTCAGAGCCACCGTGGATAGGGAAACGTGGAAAGCCATGATCGCCTACGTCCTGAAGGGACAAGGTACATAGAAGAAGAAGAAGTGTAATTGTTGGATGTGCGTTGCAATGCAGGATGTACGTTGTGGTGCAGTGGATATCGACTCGGAACGACAAATCGGGGAGCCGAGTTCGAATTCGAGTTGAATTCCTTGCATTCATTTAGATTCTGACACAGGTCTAACACGGTGAGTCCTAACAGTGAAGTTTTAAAACGGTACAACTAAGTAATGTAGCAATATTTGGTCTGTGAAAACAAGGCTTTAACGTGGAAAATACGGAAATTCTAGATAAAATATTATGCCATTCTTTCAAATGAAAATATCCAGGTTAGCAAATTTGGTTATGCATAGAGTAAGGATGTGCAGTGTGGTGCAGTGGATATCTACTCAGAAGGAGAGATCGAGGCGCCGAGTTCGAATTCCAGTTGAATTACTTGCATTCATTTACGCAAAAATACCCTTACGAATGATATTAATCCGTCTCTTCCCTCCAGGTATGGGTTAAATAATAGGACGGATAGGGTTCTATAGCCTTAGCTGGCAACCAGTATACCGCAGAAAGCAATGGCAACCTGCTGTGGGATAATCTTCTACCCAGTCAGTCATGTCTGTTTCTAGACATGATCGCCCAAAGCGTGTATCACGTATGGCACTTAACTGACTGACTGAATATAATAGTTGAAAAGATGATTAAAGCTGTTACTGGTCATAAAGTGGTGGATCAGTTTTGTATTGTTATGAAGTGATAAACTGATCCCCCACTAATTACTACTTAATAATATAATACATCTCTTCCCTCTCTAGCTATGAGTCAAATAACTGGACAGATTGGGTTTTATAGCCTTGGCTGGCAGCCAGTCTACCGCAGAAAGCAATGGCAACCTAGTGCGAGATAATCTTCTGCCCAGTCAGTCATGTCTGTTTCTAGACATGATCGCCCAAAGCGTGTATCACGTATGGCACTTAACTGACTGACTGAATATATTATTTGCAAACATGATTAAGGCTTCTACTGGGCATGATGTAGGGGTTCAGTTTTATATTGATGTGAAATAATAAACTGATCCCACACAAATTACTATTTAATAATATAATACATATCTTACCCTCCTAACTATGAGTCAAATAATAGGAGAGATTGTGTTCTATAGCCTTGGCTGACAACCAGTCTACCGCAGAAAGCAATGGCAACCTACTGAGGGATAATCTTCTGCCCAGTCAGTCATATCTCTTTTGAAACATGATCGCCCAAACGTGCATCACGGATGACACTTTACTGACTGACTAAATATATTAGTTGAAAACATGATTATGGCCTATACTGGGCATGAAGTGGGGGATCAGTTTTATTTTGTTATGAAGTAATAAATTCATCCTCCCTAATTACTATTTAATAATATAATAAACCACTTCCCCCTCTAGATATGAGTCAAATAACAGGACAGATTGGGGGTCTGTAGCCTTGGTTGGTAACCGGGCTTCTGCAGAAAGCAATAGCAACCTACTGCGAGACATGATCGCCCAAAGCGTTTATCTCGTATGGCACTTAACCGACTGCGTATAATAGGGATAGTTTTACGCCCTCTGGGAAACAAGGAGCACTATGACTCCATTCACTCCTCCAGATACTTAGAAATGGACATTTCAGAGTGTTTGGGTGTCGATCTGTGGAAATATCTTGCACGTTGAAGAGCTTTCGAGACATGATTGCCCAGTATGGCACTTAACTGAGTGACGCGTTTATGCTTGTTTTTTTTTTTGTTTTTTTTTTCGTTTCATGTTTTTGGCATCAACTTCTGGTGTCTCAAATTGTAGAACAACTTGTTCGGACAGTTGTATTCTTCTTCTTCTTCATTATGAATTGTGACGGCGCTTTTAAACGGTAGATTTTACGCTATATCTGAACTACAGCTGTCGCACGTTGATGGTGATGTTGGTGTTTGTCCGTTATATCTATTATTTCATGTTTATTTTCATGATGAGGCTTACGGCCTATCACGTTGAATACGCCGGTTCTCACTAGATCAGCGAAGTTAAGCAACGTTGAGCCTGGTCAGTACTTAGATGGGTGACCGCTTGGGAATACCAGGTGCTGTAAGCGTTTAGTGACGGATGTGCGTTGTGGTGCAGTGGATATCGGCTCGGAAAGAAAATCTGTGAGACGAGTTCGAATTCCAGTTGAATACCCTGCATTCACTTAAGCACTGGAACCCTTGGGAAATTTATTAATCCGTCCTTTCCCTCCAGCTATGGGTTAAATAACAAGGGTAGTAATTGGAGACCCTACCCTTAAAAACAACTCCCAATGAATCTTGATACTCGAAAGGAAAAAAAGTATTACTAGGCACAAAACTTATATAAAAACAACAATAAATTGTTGAAAGAAAAAGGTATTACCAGCAATAAATAAAAATTTAGTTGGCAATAAATGACCCGCCGATGTTGATATGCCATAAACACAAAGCAAACTAAACTAAATGTTCATGATGATTTTGCTATTTATTATTGCTGCTGCTGATGATGTTGGTGTTTCTGGTTATGTTTAGTATTTATTGTTGTTGTTGATGAATATGATGATGATGTTTCACGGTATACTTTTTATTTATTGTTATTGCTGATGATGATGCTAGTATTTTTCGTGATATTTGTTATTTATTTTTATTGATAATGAAGATGTTGGACTTTATGGTTATGTTTAGTATTCACTGTTGCTTTTTATAATTATGATGATGATGCTTGTCGGTATACTTTTTACTTATTTTTGTTGACGATGATGATATTGATATTTTTCGAGATATTTGCTATTTATTGTTGCTGCTGATGATGATGATGTGGGTGCTTTGGGTTTTGTTTAGTATTGTTGCTGTTGATGATTATGATGATAATGTTTCTCGGTATGCTTTTTATTTATTGTTGTTGATGATGAAGTTGGTATTTTTCGTGATATTTGTTATCTATTGTTGTTGTTGATGATGATGATGATGATGATGATGATGATGATTGTATTTCTGGTTATGTTTACTATTTATTGTTGCTGTTGATGATGATGATGATGATGATGATGATGATGATGATGATTGTATTTCTGGTTATGTTTACTATTGTTGCTGTTGATGATTATGATGATGATGTTTCTCGGTATACTTTTTATTTATTTTAGTCGTTGATGATGATGTTGGTATTTTTCGTGATATTCGCTATTTCTTGTTGCTGGTGATGATAATGCTGGTGTTTCTGTTTATATTTCCAACAGATGAAGCAGAAAGAAGGAATGTGACAAGAATAAATATTCTTAAATGAAGTCAGGCAACATGACCTTGCTTAGATTTTGTTTTTTCTTTGTGCGCAGTGTATATGTAGACATCGGATTGGGCCGCGGTGTAAAGTTAATGAATCTTGAAAAAAAAAAAAGAAAGAAAAGGAATCCTTATGTGTTTGTGATGGAGAGCCGATTGCGCTTGGACAGGAATAAAAGAATGTTTTCAGGCTTCCAAACTAAAATTATAGATGAAAACACTAAAATAAAATGATAAAAAAAAAACAGATGTGGCCAATTTCGAAGCTATGATAAGAACCGGATTTGAAACTACGATTATCATGACTTTTTTTGGCGACGAACGCTTTCCATATAGCACACATATGCGACACACTTGCTCTAGGCAGATGGCCAAAGTAGTGACACAGGTCTTCTCGGTAATGAACCAATTCGTACGAAAATAATCTCCGATTTTTGATAGGTACGATATTATTATTATTATTATTATTATTATTATTATTATTTCATTTTTCATCATATTTGTATTTCTGCTTTGGTCTCACTACCAACCAATTCTGCGGGGAGACCTAAGGCAAGTCGTGGCGTGTTGTTATGACTCCATTTCATGTTTTTCTATCTTCCCTATCATCCCTAGCATTACATAGATAACATTTTCCTTAGTGTGTGGGCTTAATAAGACAATTTTTTGTATATCTCATTATTATTATTATTATTATTATTATTATTAATAATAATAATAATAATAATAATAATCTCCAAATGAATATAAAAATCGTCACGATAGAGTGGGGCAATATTTACATTGGACAATGTGCAAGCACTATTAAAAATATCTAAACAAAAACTGGTATGAACATCACCCAGCACCTGTTGCAGTAATAGAAGATGTCACCATTCTATGGGATTACACCATCTATACAGACAGAAAAATTGAAGCAAATAGGCCGGACATTATTCTTAAAAAACAGAAAAAAAATGTCTATTAATTGATATGGCTTGTCCAGCTGATTGTAACATAGCAACCAAGGAATTCGAAAAACTGTCGACATATCTGGAAATTGAAATAGAAAAAAATGTAGAAATTGAAAACAGGTATCGTAACAGTGATAGTGGGTGCACTTGGAATGATGAAAAATGAAAAATAAACATATTGAAAGAATACCTGGAAAACCCAGCTTAAGAGATATATAAAAACTTGTCTTGTTAAGTACAGCCCACACTCTAAGGAGAACTTTGTCTATGTAACGGTAAGGAAGGTTATGGAGATATGAAAAAACATGAAATGGAGCCATAACAACACAATACATCCTGCCTTAGGTCATCCTGCAGACCTGGTAGGTAGTGCGACCATAGCAGAAATCAAATTATAATGAAAAACTACATAATTATAGTAATAATAGTTTCCGTCGTCCTTGTTTGGCAGGTAAAGATTCTCATCTCTCACTTGCGTCTCTGTCCTCAAGCAGATTGCGGCTCAGTAATCTCAATGTCATAACAGTGATGCATGGAGGGTTAGCCATAGGATGACCTGCCCAGATAATCATGGTCATGTGACTGACGATCAAATATATGCTGGGTGGTCTCTTGATAATACTAGATACTGTAAGCGTGGATATACGGTGATGCAAGGAATAATTCAGTTCTGGTTTCGTTATAGTTACCCACAAATACTTTTGGGAAATATATGAATAAAATGACGGCAAAATATTCATATCGACATATACCGCCTAAAATGACAGCAACATATATATTGATGTACCTACATTTGAGTATCTCACACTAAGACGTAAGAAAAAGAATAAATCTAAAGCCTTGAGCGTACTGCAGTATATATATATATATATATATATATATATATATATATATATATATATATATATATATATATATATATATATATATATATATATTAATTCAGATACTTTAATCCAAGCGGAAAAAACAGGAAGGTAAATTACAAAAACCCGATCCTAATTAATATTAAAAATTTTATTTTAATATTAAAAAATGATACAGGAAGAGAGCTCCATGTAATAAAATATTACAGAGCAAATATAAATTAAAAAAGGATTAATTCAATGATGTTGGATGATCATTTCGATATGAAAATCCCCACGGGGATCACACATCACTTCAGCAACAGAAAAATCCTTTCAAAAACTGGAGAAAAGTCAGTCTAATTTTCCTTTTTAAATAGATTTGCAAAGAAATTAAAAAAGAAAAAGAAAAAGAAAAAAAAAGAAAAAGGTAAAACAAAATAAAATCAAGTAAACAAGAAAAGAAAAAATTGACATCGTCTGGGTTCGCAAAAAAAGGAAAGAGAATTGTAACTTAAAATTAACGGAATTATATATATATATATGTTATATATATAACATGTACGTGCGTTGTGGTACAGTGGATATCGGCTCGGGAGCCGAGTTCGAATTCCAGTTGAATCCATTGTATACACTTACGCGCAAATACCCTTGGGAAAGGTATTAATCCGTCTCTTCCTTCCAGTTATGGGTTAAATAGCAGGAAAAATTGGGTTCTATAGCCTTGGGCGGCAACCAGTTTACCGCAGAATGCAATGGCAACCTACTACGGGATAATCCAGTCAGTCATGTCTCTTTCGAGACATGATCGCCCAAGCGTGTATCACGTATGGCACTTGACTGACTGACATAATTTTTTCTATATATTATGTACATGTTCTAAAACTATATATTATGTACATGTTCTGAAACATAATTTATAATAAATATTCACATTATATATCGACCACTGTTTTACATTAATGTTTTGGACGGTGAAAAAAATTCTTTCTTCGTTCCGTACTCACTCGGATATATATATATATATATATATATATATATATATATATATGTGTGTATATATACCACAGTACACTCAAGACTTTAGATTTTTTCTTATATATATATATCGGTAAACGGTGAGGATAATCCAACAAGATTTCCTTAATATAAATTATTACTAGGTAAATCCATATAGGGAACCATAGATCACAAATAGTTTACATAGATAAAGCTCCTTGTAATGTATAAGCTGTACTTTTGAATATTTTTTTATTTCTCTAAGTCATAGCCTACGACGAATTTAGTCAATGAATATGTCGAAATGTTTTTCAATCTGTCCGAGGGCTCCAACGACAACTTAAATTATTTATGCCTGACATTTTTGAGATTTTCATTTCAAGATCCGTGTATTCTGATAGATTTTTGAAGATCACCAAAACAGCATTACAGTCTGTAGGAACTGCTGTATTAATAAGAATTTCCTTCTGTCCTTGTGGTCTTTGATCACGATGTCTGGGCGATTACCTTTGATTGTTCTGTCTATGTGTGTAGTCCCATAATATTGTTACATGTCCTCTCTCTGTAACCGGCTCTGCGTGATGTTGAAACCAGTCTCTTAGATTTTCCTTTACATCTAAAGGAACTGCTATATCAATAAGAAATAACATTCTGTCCTTGTGGCCTTTGATCACGATGTCTGGGCGATTAGATGTTATTATCCAGCCTGTCTGTATTGGAACGTCCCATAAAATAGTTACCGGTCTTAATTATGTAAGCGGGTTTGCGTGATTTTCATACGAGTTTCTTGCCGTAAAAGTTCCAGATTTTCCGCTCTAGATATTGTCCGACTCTATGATGCCCATGCTCATATTAATATCTGTGCCAATACTTTGCAACCTGATACAATCGGGTTGTTGCTGGATATTTATTACAGAACCTGCATTTTGCACTAACGCTAGTATTCAGTATTGGTGCTTGGTAATTTCTAGTTAGTAAATATTTGTTCTGTGCTGCAATAATAGATCCTTCGATTTCAGCTTTTATCTGTACACTACGTAGACACTGATCGATAGAGGTTTTGTCTACATCATTTTGTTTGGTATTGACTATGAAGAGGCTTATCATGCCATCATTTCTGTATTTGGTACATTGCATTTTGCCTATTTCTTTCTCGTTTAGGTTATTTGTATCTGCAGAAGGTGTAAAATAATTTACTTGTAGATCTTCTTGAAATTCCCTTTATTATTGAATAACGTTATCTATCTTCTTTCATGTTCTTTGTCACATTTCACTTTCCAGTCTTCTGTAGGCTTCTGGTGTCTTTAACGACCGAATATTGTGGTTACGTAAAATATTAATATTATTAAGTCATTTTCATCATAATTTGATTTCTGCTCTGGTCACACTACCTACCAAGTCTACCTAAAGCAGGTCGTGGTGTGTTGTTATGGCTACATTCTATTTGTTTTTTTTTTCAATCTCCCCTAACATCCCTAGCGTTAAATAGTCAAAGTTCTTCTTAGTGTCTAGGCTGTACTTATCAAGACAATATTTTATATTTCCCTTAAGTGGAGGTTTTCAGGGATCCTTTCAATGTCTTTTTTTGTTCCATTTTTCAACATTCCAAGTGCACCCATATCAATGGTACTATTCTTGTTCTCAGTTATTGCATTTTTTCTACGCCAATTTCAAAATATTGTTATTATAATTTATTTCTGTTGTGGTCACACTATCTAACAAGTGTACGGAAAGCCTGAGGGAGGAAGGTGTGTTTTGCTATGGCTACATTTCATTTTTTTCTATCTCCCATCAGAATTATATCGTCAATGCTCGGGAAAATATGATCACCTTTTATACACGTCGCATTGAATATTTTGAGCCTTCAGCTTGGTTAATCATTCTATTTGTGAACTATAAAATGAGTGAGCTCATAGCTGTCTCACCAGTATACAAACGTACCCCAAAAAGCTCCAACATTCCTTGCATTCACTTAAGCACAAATACGCTTGAAAAAAAGGTATTAACCCGTCTCTTCTCTCCAGTTTTGGGTTAAATAACAAAACAGATTAGGTTCTATAGTCTTGGGCGGCAACCAGTCTACCGCAGAAAGCAATGGCAACTAATTGCGAGATAATCTTCTGTCCGGTCAGGCATGTCTCTTTCGAGATATGATCGCCCAAAGTTTGTATCACGTATGGCACATAACTGAACTGATCAGAAAATTCTTGGTCAATATACACTTCAATATGGCTCTTACGGAATTATTTGTTTTCCTTCATTTCATTAATGTTGCTGTTTATCTATTAAGGCTGTGTTGATAAATCCACCGATATTATTTCTATTCATAATTCTCGTCCCCTTTTATGACATCATTGCTAGTCAATAGTATCATTGGCATCTGGCGTATTATGTGTTAGACAATGTTGAACAGAAGTTTAAATAAAACCGATCCAATTTCAAAATATTATTATTATAATTTATTTCTGTTGTGGTCACACAGTCTACCAAGTCTGCGGAAAGCCTAAGGCATGAAGGTGTGTATTGTTATGGCTACATTTCATTTGTTTTTCTAATTCCTATAACATCACTAGCGTTACATATACATAGTTATTTTAGAGAGTTATTCTTAGATTATAATAATGATTATTATTATGGCGGACCTGAAGGAGACTCGAACCACCACCTTTAAATTTGTTGTTTTTCATTTTTTTTTTTACTTTTTTCAGTGCAACCTTATCGATTATACCCTAAAGTTTCCGACTGAAAAACAAATTTAGAAAAAAAATTTAAAATTTAAACAATTTTAGGTGGGGGCTCAGTTTCTCATACAACATTATAGTAAATCGATCCCCAATTTTGGGACAACTCGCGTTGGGGTAGTTTTTTTGTTTTTTTCCTTGCCCTTTTTTTAGCTTTGGAGTCGCTTTGTTTTTTGTCTTGTTTTTTTTTTTTTGGTGGTGGGGTGGGAACGAGTTGTTGCTCTTGTTTTTGTCTTTTTCAAGTTTTCTTCAGTTCTTACGATGGTATCTTTCTCGGAAACTCCAAGAATGGCTTTATTCAAAATTTTCTCAAAGGATTCGGTTGTTCAATATTCACAAGCAAAAAAAGTTAATTGCACAGACCAACTTGTGTTCCTGTGGGCATGCCATGCCTAATTCGTATCACATGTAAAACATTAAAAAAAAAATTTTTCCAAAAAATGATTCCTGTTTTAATAAACTTTTTGAACATATAAACGTTTTTTTTTTGTCAGTCGGAAAGTTTAGTGTTTAATCGATAAGACTGCATTGAAAAAAGTAAAAAAAAATTGGTGGTAATGCCGTACCGGCGAGTGACTCCAAAATGGAGGATCGATTTACTATAAGGCTGTATGAGAAACTGATCCCCCACTAAAATTGTTTAAATATTGAAATTTTTTCAAATTATTTTTGATATCCTTCCTAGAGAGTTATTATTAGATTATTATTCTTAAAGTATTATGAAGGAAAACACGAAGCAGCGGAAATGTAGTTCTTCAGAAGAGCGTTCCAGAAGCTGAGTAAAGTATTAAGACACAGGAAAATTTCACTAGAAACAAAGAAGAGAGTACTAGATTGCTATGTGATATCAATTCTTCAATTTGGCAGTGAATGTTGGACAATATCATCAAAAATGAAGAAAAAAATTGAAGCGGAAATATGATTTTACAGAAGGATGCTGCGGATTTCATGGACCGAGCATGTGAGCAATGATGTGGTGTTGGAAAGAATACCAACTGACAGAAAATTAATAGTGAGCATCAGGAAGAGACAACTGAAGTAACTGGGACATGCACTGAGGAAGGAGGGCTTGGAGAACCTGATACTGACTGGCCAGATAGAAGGAAAAAGAGACAGAGGAAGGCAGAGGATGACATATTTGAAGGACCTGATCAGGTGGATGACGGAACGAGGGTTGCGTGGAGTAACAGGAGAAAGCGCGCTAAGAGCCACCAGGGATAGGGAGAAGTGGAGAACCATGATCGCCTATGTCCTGAAGGGACAGGACACATAGAAGAGGAATATATATGCCAAATGTTTATAAGAAATTATAATGTGGGTATAAAATGGGGGATCAATTCTATATTATAATCAATAAATAAACTGATCCCTCATTTTGTGGCCATGCTAGTTTCTATACATTTATTTATGGGCTTGAGCTAGTGGATGTTTGAAGGACCTGATCAAGTGGATGACAGAATGAAGGTTGCGTGGAGTAACAGGAGAAAGCGCGCTAAGAGCCACCAGGGATAGGTAGATGTGAAGGACCATGATCGCCTACGTTCTGAAAGAACAGGGCATATAGAAGAAGAAGAAGATTATCATAGTATGAGACAACAACTGAAGCTAAGGTTAGGTTATTCGCTGTTCTTAATACCGATCATTACACATATATACGAGTATATCAGGCACATGTATGATGGTTAAATGTATGACATTCTTTCAGGTTCCGCTAAAAGCAGGACAGTGTTCCACGTAGGGCCCACCTGACGATATTTTCATTGAAATGTTTTATGACGGAGAGTATCTCGAAAAATCTAATTGTCACATCGAAGGTTCTTTCGCTGTTTAAACCTTCAGTTTTTTAACAACTATCTTAACACCAAGCCATCCCGCTTTCTCGCTAAATAAGCTCATGAAGTGGATTGTCCAGTGCGTCAAACAATTGGAGATATGTTTAACTAAGACAATGATCTCACTTTCGTTGCAATTGATACAGTTACTGATTTGATGTAATCGCTCTAGTTGCAAACGTGATACCACAAAGGCTTACTATGTTTCTCTTCAGGAATGTAGCTGATGGCAGGTAGAAAAGTTTCTCTATGGTGATTAGATGTGAGAAGTTTTGTATCGGAATATCTTATGCTGCTCAGATTGTAGCAAAAAAATATTAAACCCTGCTAGAACTTTTAATTCTATAAAGAATAACTTCAGTGCCTAGGTTAATCTCTTCAAATTTATAATAATGGCCCTGAAATTTAATACTGATCCAAATCGAATAAACCTATACAAATAAAAGTTTATCTATGGTGATTAAATGAGAGAAGTTTCGAATCTGAATATCTTATGCTGTTCAGATTGTGGCCACAAATATTAAATCCTGGTAGAACTTCTAATTCTGTAAAGAATAGCTTCAGTGCTTAGCTTAATCTCTTCAAAATTGATAATAATGGCTCTTAAATTTAATACCGATCTTCGTCAAATGAACATACACAAAGAAAAGTTTCCCTATAATGATTAAATTAGAGAAGTTTCGTATCTGAATATCTTATGTTGTTCAGTTTGTGGCCAAAAATATTAAATCATTCTATAACTTTTTTATTTTTTGAAGAATTGCTTCAGTGTATAGGTTAATCTCTTCAAAGTTGATAATAATGGTTCTGAAATTTAATACTGATCTTAGTCGAATAAACCTACACAAATAAAAGTTTATCTATGGTGATTAAATGTAAGAAGTTTTGTATCTGAATATCTTATGTTGCTCAGATTGTGGCTAAAAATATTAAATCTTGATAGAACTTTTAATTCTCTAAAGAATATCTTCAGTGCATAGGTTAATCCCTTCAAAATTGATAATAATGGCCCTGTAATTTAATACTGATCTTAGCCGAATAAACCTATACAAATATGCAGGCTGTGAAAACTGTCGGTATTATGTCGTGTTGAGAGTGAAGAGCTAAATGCCAAGACAAAGATAGAATTAGAAGATCGATGAATCAATAATCAAACCAAGGAGAAAAAGAAACAGGAAGGAAAAGTGCCTAAAAAAAGAAAAGAAAAAAATAACATTACGATCCACAGAATTTGTTTAAGGAAATGAAACATCCTGCCAAATGACATTGTCCTGAAAGAAACGACACAAAATGACTTTGTTACTGAGCCGTGAAACAAGAAATTTTGTGGTTGGGATGTAGGGATGAAAACAATCTCTTAGGGATTGAGAAAGAAAAGAGAACGAATAGATCTTTTTTTTCTATTTATATATTTTCCATTTGTATTAGATTTAAGGCAATGTTCAAAGGTAGGAAATCTGCCAAAACACGGTAAACTAAATATATTTCTTTGGAAAGACTGTCCGTTTCTATAGCAGTCAATGAGTCATAAAAACTAATTCATAGCCAGTATAAGAAGTTTAGATACAGGGTTAAACCAAAGCTAAATTCACTTAAGGGAAAAACCATTTGGAATGAGAGATGTATTTGCAACGAAATTCTGATTCGATCTACCTTGAAGTATCGGCTAGAAAACTAGCTAACCTCGTTATATTCATACTTCCAGACAGCTCTTTACTGATTGAAGAAAATAAAAGAAAATAAAACTCATCAGGCCAAAAATACGACTGAGCAACGTCGGAAAACACTAGAAACGAAATATATTTGTTTGGAAATACTGTCCGTTTTCATAAGAGTTAATGAGTCGTAAAAAACTAATTCATGGTCAGTATCAGAAGTTTAGATAAAAGGTTAAACCCAACGCTAAATCTACTTAAGGGAAAAACCATTTGCAATGAGAGATGAATTTGCAATAAAATTCTGATTCGATCTACCTTGAAGTATCGGCTAGAAAACTAGCTAACCTCGTTATGTTCATATTTCCAGACGGCTCTTTACTGATTGAATAAAATGAAAGGAAATATTAAAAATCATTAGGCCAAAAATACTAGTAAGGAACGCCAGAAACGTTACATTATATATATAATGTAAATATATATAATTAATATATAATTAATAATATATATAATCTAAATTTATTTATAAATGGAATTTGTCTGTCTGTGTGTGTCTGCATGTGTGTGTATCCGTTACCTATAGACTCCGAAACGGCTGAACCGATTTTCTTGAAAATTTACACAGTTGTCCTATAAGCGTCTGCGAGTGTTCTTAGCTAAGTTTTGTGTCGAGGTACCCCCGAGAAATATCGAAAATCGATAATCGAAAAAATCGGGTTATAGAAGGAGTGGTCCGATTTTAATCAAATTGAAGTAGATAAACTATCGGTTCACACTCCACCCACGTCTATTGAACAGGTGAAGAGGCTAATCCCTTATTCCCTGTTTAGGATGTGGTTTCCGGCTTTCTCTTTTCCAATCTTTTCACTCTCACGTAGCCACCTGCGCATCAGTGGCGTTACCGCCTTGCTCGGGGTGATACGATTAAAAATTAAAAAATCATTCAAAAAGATTCACAGAATAATTTAGTTTTAGAACTCCTTCATGTGTAGTGCAATTTCACGAGATGTAAAAGTGAAGGAAATTCAACCGTTTTCCTTGGACCTTTTATTATGTATGTTAGTCTGTTTCAGTATCATTTCCATAAGAAAAGGTGAGATTGCAAAAAAAAAAAAAATGGGGCGCAAATTGATATTTTGTTAGTACTGGATGGTGGCGCTCTCGAGAATTTTCCTTCTGAATAAATTGTTTATTCTTTTATTAGTGTGGAATTTTTTAAATCGAAATTGTGGTCGAATTTATTTCTGTGAATCATTAATGCATTTGTTAGATTATTATTAGTGATGTCTCTCTCTTTTTGTTCATTTATACTTTTTTAGATTTCTACTTGTTTCTCCGATGTACATTGAGGAACAATACCGGCAATTTATTTTATATATACTTGTTCATTATTATGATTTCGGTCTTTTTTTTAGATCTGACAATGTCTATAATAGTTTTTTGAGGTAGCTCTTACTACGTGTTTGTTTTTTTAGATGAGATAGATTGTTTTGGATATTAGATGTTATGGAGTTGGTTGGTAGTATGATGTATTTGTTATTGTTTAGATTATTATTGTTAACAGTGTTTCATTTGTTGTGGTTGTATATATTAAGTGCCTTTCCTTTTGCATTGTGAATAAAGTGATATGGGTACTGTAAGTTTCTGAATGTGTTTCTGTCTATTTTCTTCTTTTGTTAAATATTAGGTGCTACAATATTTACATTCAAGTGAATGTAAATAAATCTGTTAGAGCTCCTGGGTATGACAGTAAACTGCATCCGGCAGCAAGGCCTCTGGTTGGGAGGTTGTGAGGAGCATGGAACCACCTCTTAATTGCTGTTGTTCCCAGATCCACCCTGACCTGGAGTGGCAGAACCTGTTAGGGTCCTAGCGAAATATTTAACACCCAAACTGGATAATAGTCCGAATAATGTCAGTCAGTTAAGTGCCATAAGTGGTAAACGCTAGGGCGATCATGTCTCGAAAGAGACATGACTGACTAGGCAGAAGATTATCCCGCAGTAGGTTGCCATTGCTTTCTGCGGTAGATTGGTTGCCAGCCAAGGCTATAGAACCCAATCTGTCCTGTTATTTAACCCACAACTGGAAGGAAGAGATGGATTAATACCTTTCCCAAGGGTATTTGCGCGTAAGTGGATGCAATGAATTCAACTGGAATTTGAACTCGGCTCCCCGATTTCTCGTTCCGAGCCGATATCCAATGCACCACAAGGCACGAATAATGTAAAAAGTGTAAATACTACCGCATATCAGAAATATAGACAAAGCGAATGATCTTTTATTAAACGTCGTACTATGAAATTATGAAAAATAGATTTTTATAGAAAAATATCCATTTTTGAAGGAAAAAATTATTTCCACCAATTCTTTTTGGAATACAGAAATAGAAGACATCTTCGGCTTTCTAAAATAAAAATAAAAATAAAAAAAATTTCATCAAAATGTAACTAAATCAACCTACTTACTACAACCGAACATTAAAAAAATGATCTTTAAACCCTACCCTTTCATCATTAAATAACCCCCAGAGGTTGATATGCCGTTAAACAAAACGTAAACAAGTCTCAGAAGTGTTCTTACATTTTATTCAGTTCTTTATTACTTGAGCAATCTGCCAAATTTAGGACATCGTTTCGAAACATTAAATGTTACATTGGTTGGTCTGAGTTTTGTTTAACGGCATATCAACTTCTGTGGCTTATTTAACCCCCCCAAAAAGGTAGGGTTTTAAAGGTATTTTTTTACATATTCGGTTACAGTAAGAAGGTTGATTTCGTCAGATTTTGATGAAAATTATTTTTATTTTAAGAAACTGAAGATGTCTTCTAGTTTTGTATTCAGAAATGTATTCTTTTTTTATCGTATCACCACGAGCAAGCTGGTAACGCCACTGATGTGCAGGGAGCTACATAAGAGTAAAAACAATTAGATAGGACACGGCCTACTATTATGTACGGCCGAATATGTCACATGAGAGGCCACTTTTCTAAGAGGCCATTGTTTCTATTAAAGAAAATGTCGTAAGCTGGGGCCTCATAAAAAATTGAAAATTTAAAAGGGAATAATACATTTTTGAAGAAAAAAATTATTACTAGCAATTTATATTTGAATACAGAAATAAAAGAAATCTTCAGTTTTCTAAAAGAAAAAAATAGAAAATTTATCAAAATCTGACTAAATCAACCTTCTGAAAATAACCGAACATTAGAAAAACATACCCGACTTTTTCGGCTTTAAATAACCCACAGAGCCGTTAGACAAAGCTCAAACAAACAAATCAAACATACCTGTTACATGCCTGCGAAGCTAAACAGTATTTGATTGATTGATTTTATTTATTTTCTATGGCCTAGACACTCTATTTAAAGCCAAAAAATATTTTCAGATTGTGATCTAAACTTATTTATAAATGTAACTTTGTCTGTGTGCATATTTGTGTGTGTGTGTCTGTTACTTATAGACTCCGAAACGGCTGAAGCGATTTTCTTGAAAATTTACACAGTTGTACTATAAGAGTCTGCGAGTGTTCTTAGCTAGGATTTGTGTCGAGGTACCCCCCGCCGGTAAACATCGAAAATCGACAATCAAATAAATCGGGTTATAGAAGGAGTGGTCCGATCTTAATCAAATTTAATACACTCATAGACAAAGACATAACAAACGATATTCAAAAGTTTCAAGGTTGCAGTTCTTACAATAGTGTAGAAAATTGATAATATATATAAAAGGCAAGATGTTTGTGTGTGTGTGTGTGTGTATGTTTATCTGCCTGTATGTCTGTATTTTTTCAGCCCTTTTATTTATTTTTTGCTTAGTGTTTGGCTCGAAGTATGTATAATTCTTGTTCTTATTTACTCAGAGGACTTATTTAGCCTTCAAAATTCAGTTGACGACGAAAAAAAGCTTATTTGATATCGATACCAGGAAATCCAAATTTCACTTACACCCATTCATTTTTCTTTCAGTCTAAGGTTTTGCTTTAACTGGAAACGACTATTGCTTTTTAGTCTTTCGTGCCAACGTCCAAAGAGTCTCAGCTTCTGAACCATGGATTAGTTTTAAAGCTTTCATACACCCGAGCAACTCCGGGCTATACTGCTAGTAATAAGTAAATAAACTAAAATGTAGATAGAAACAGGGGGTGAAACCTCTTTTGAAATCAATATATAAACTTGTTCCTCATTTTGTAACTCGAGTTAATTCATACATAAGGGGCACTAGTGAGTTAAGGTCATTGGAGTAGAAACCGTGAAAGAATTTGTAGAAGAGATAGAGTTGCACGGAAGTTCGTGTTACGTCCCAACCGGAATTGGAAGTCAGTTCTTCGATTACCAATTCCGATTCATCATACATTCGAACATACAAGCTTACAGACTCGTGGTTTATTAACTTTGCTCGTAAGTTACAGGGTAAGGGTGAGATAACCCATGACTACCAAAAAGGTCTCTGCGCAAGGAATGGAGATGATATACACCAGTGATTCTAATAAAGAGTTCAGCTCAAAATTCCTAGCACCTGAAGAAGTACTGAGCGTACAACGGCCGAAACGTCATACAAACGGCAACCAAGATGAGGAGAACAGACCGATTAATGTAAAAAGTGTAAATATTACTCATCTCAGAAATATAGACAAATAGAATGATCTATTATTAAACATCGTACAAATGGCAACCAAGATAAGGATACTAGTCCGAAGAATGTAAATACTGTAAACACTACCTCATCCCCAAAATATAGACAAATAGAATGATCTTTATTTAAACGTCGTACAAATGGCAACAAAGATGAGGACAATAGTCCGAATAATGTAAATAGTGTAAATACTACCTCATCCCAAAAATATAGACAAATAGAATGATCAATTATTAAACGTCGTACAAATGGCAACCAAGATGAGGACAATAGTCCGAATAATGTAAATAGTGTAAATACTACCTCATCCCAAAAATATAGACAAATAGAATGATCAATTATTAAACGTCGTACAAATGGCAACCAAGATGAGGACAATAGTCCGAATAATGTAAATAGTGTAAATACTACCTCATCCCAAAAATATAGACAAATAGAATGATCAATTATTAAACGTCGTACAAATGGCAACCAAGATGAGGACAATAGTCCGAATAATGTAAATAGTGTAAATACTACCTCATCCCAAAAATATAGACAAATAGAATGATCTATTATTAAACGTCGTACAAATGGCAACCAAGATGAAGACAATAGTCCGAATAATGTAAATAGTGTAAATATTACCTCATCCCAAAAATATAGACAAATAGAATGATCTATTATTAAACGTCGTACAAATGGCAACCAAGATGAGGACAAAAGTCCGAATAATGTGAATAGTGTAAATTCTACCTGATCTCAGAAATATACACAAATACTATTTTTATTTAATATATATTGTTTTACCTATCGTTCAGTTCACACTCCTTCCTTGTCTTTTGAACAAGAGTAGAGGTTTATCTCTTGTTACCTGTCTAGTATTGGGTTTCTAGTACCTTGTCAAGTTTACTTCAGCTGTATATTTCAAACGTCTCAAGGAGAATTCTGACATTTTATTTATTGATTAAATCTTGATCGCTTTGAGACTAGAGTTAGCTGTTATCTTTTCTGTATAATCAAAAGAATTTCACTTCATGCAATTTTGCAAAATAAGAGACGAATCGGCTTAGAAACAGCTTTAGGATTACGGCCATATTATGTTGAATACACCGGTTCTCGGTCGATCACCGAAGTTAAGCAACGTTGAGCCTGATCAGTACTTAGATGGGTAACCGCTTGGGAATACCAGGTGCTGTAAGCGTTTAGTGACGGATGTGCGTTGTGGTGCAGTGGATATCGGCTCGGAAAGAGAAATCGGTGAGCCGAGTTCGAATTCCAGTTGAATACACTGCATTCACTTAAGCACTGGTGCCTTTGGGAAAGGTATTAATCCGTCCCTTCCTCCCAATTATGGGTTAAATAACAAGGGTAGGACTTGGGGACGCTGCCCTTAAAAACAAATCACAATGAATCTTGCTACTCGAAAAGAAAAAAGTATTACTAGACCCAAAACTTATATAAAAACAACAATAAATTGTTGAAAGAAAAAGGTATTACCAGCAATAAATAAATAAAATTTAGTTGGTAATAAATAACCCTCCGATGTGTTGATGAGCCATAAAATGAAGAAGAAACGGTTTTTGATAAATGCAATAGGCGGACCAGGAAAAAATTTCAAGAAAACAAATGCCCGTTCTTCTGTTATTTAAAAAAGAACACATTATAGAAATGAGTTCAATCCCGTGTGTTGCCTTTTGCCGGAGAAAATTAATACTTACAACTGCCAAGGTTGAGATGGCATGTAGCCTCATCCATTGGGTATTTCTTCAGTACCATAGGACATCTTGCTCTGATAGTTAATCTATGAAAGAAAAAAATATATATAGATAAATATATATACATGTATATTAAAACGAAAAGAACCCCGTCGGTTCCACCAACGGACAAAATGCCAAAACCTAAAAGACTTGTTCAGATAAAATCTCGAATAAAAAGCCAAAATATTAAAAATAAAAATACAGAGAAAATGTCTTAAAATCAAACTTACCTACTGAGTAAATTAAATTTCTCGAAGCCCAGATTGCCTAGACCCAGCAAATGCCGATTACCAACATTCAATCCTATAAAAGGGTAGCTCTAGTTGTACCTCGAGATTCACACACACGAAATCTTCCGACGACTTGTACAAAAAGGGAAGAAAGAAGGGCGAACTTGATTGCTCAAAAGTCTCACGGGAAATATGGCTTTTTCTTTAAAATAATATTAAAAAAAACCGTTGATAACTACACCTACACAGGAGAAACAAAATAAGCAAAGAAAAAAAAACTGTGGGTCGACTAATTTATTAATATTTGTAATGTCGGTTTGGGTTCAGGTGGTAAAAAAATCAACAGTAAACCACTACGCTAGGCCAGTAATAGGTAACATCACAGGTATTTTATACAGTCAGTCAGTTAAGTGCCATCCGTGATACACGCTTCGGCAATATGTCTCGAAAGAGACATGACTGACTGGGCAGAAGATTATCCCGCAGTAGGTTGCCATTGCTTTCTGCGGTAGACTGGTTGCCGACCAAGGCTATAGAACCCAACCTGTCCTGTCATTTGACTCATAGGTAAATGGAAAAGAAATCTATTATATTATTATGTAGTAATTAGTGGGGGATCGGTATCCTATTGCTTTGAAGTAATAAACTGATCCCCCAATTTATGACCAATATAAGCCTTAATCATTATTCCAACTATTATATTCAGTCAGTCAGTTAAGTGCCATACGTGATACACGCTTCGGCAATCATGTCTCGAAAGAGACATGACTGACTGGGCAGAAGATTATCCCGCAGTAGTTGCCATTGCTTTTTATGGTAGAAAGATTACCAGCCAAGGCAATAGAACCCATAAATGGAAGGAAGAGACGGATTAATACCTTTCCAAGGGTAAGTGAATCAACTGAAATTTGAACTCCGCTCTCCGATTTGTCGTTCCGAGATCGATATCCACTGCATCACAATGTACATTATATAGACTAATGTCATAAAAGAATTATTTCGTGATGGTTATTTGATTTTGCTTGGCCGCATATCAACTTCTATGTGTTATTTAATGCTGAACTCTGAATATTTTGTACGTAAATATATGCTTTTAACTACAGATCATTTGTACATAGTGTTAGACTTTCTGAGTAAACTTATGTCTTTAGGTCGATATTTTGCAGATGATAAAATGTATTGTTGATAATATTATTATAAAAATTTATTTATACTAGGTACCTCCAGTCCTTTGGCTATATATAAATTTAAATTCAAAATTTAAAAATAAACACGTTTACTTCAAGCTTTAAAATTAGCTTTAATTGAAAGCCAGGGGATTAAATTTGGTAATTCCAGTCAGCAAATTAGCCTGGTGTATTTTAAGCCTGAATTATGTTGATCAAAATCAAAAATTTTCTAAATTTATAAAAAGTTTTAAAAATTTCAAATTTTCCGCCATTTCTCATCGATTTTAAACAGAAGCCAAATACTTTGTTTTAAAAAATCTTACAAAAATAAAATACACCTCGCTGACACATTATTTTATTCAAATTACCGAATTTAAACTTACTTTAAGTGATTTGAAACAAGAATTAATTGCTTACTGCCTGCAATGTTTCAAAAAGCATTTCTCAATTCCAGTAGCCTTGTTATCACAGCTGCCATCATCTTATCAGGAGGCGATAATGAATGATTTACAGTAGGCAGCCAAAAGTATGGAAGACGAATTTGGTATACATCTTATTTATACAAATCGTACTTTTTCATTTTTAACTATGTTATAATTAAAAAGTTAACACAGTTTCCAGCAATTATCCAATATTTTATGGAATTTTAGTTAGTTTAGCTTTGTAGGCTTACGTTTGAAGATGTTTTATGAAAATTGAAAATTAAAATAATATAAAACTTTCTTTTAAAGAAAAATTACAATTTAATAACAATGAAAACAACGGCAGAGGTAACTCAATAATTTATGAAACGTTATGGCATTTATTAATTTTTATTTTTAATGTCTATTTTTCATATTTCTTTTAGGTACCTCCACAAATTGTGAATTTCACAATTATTATTTTTCTTAACATAATTAGAAAATTAGGAATTAAAATGTAAAAGTTACTTGTGTAAATAATTTTGCTATTCAAGGGTATTTTCGACTAATGATAAATAGCATCACGGTTCAATTATTTCCATTAGTTTTGTCTTGTAGAAGATTTAGAATTTCTGTCTTCGAGAGATTGAATTCTTAACGGTTTGGCATGCGAACGCAAGCAACATAACTCGACTATATTCTGTAAAAAACGGTTTAATTTTATTTTTTGTCTTCATAAATTGAATTAAATCAACTTTGATATTGGCTGCTTGTGGTAAGTCAACTGGATTCAGTCCATTTTCAGTCTGTTTTTGTGAAATTTCTTGGAAATTATTTTATTTATTTTTCGTCTTTTGGCCGTCTTTGTTTTTCGTCACTTAATTTGTGTAAATAATTTTGCTATTCAAGGGTATTTTCGACTAATGATAAATAGCATCACGGTTCAATTATTTCCATTAGTTTTGTCTTGTAGAAGATTTAAATTTCTGTCTTCGAGAGATTGAATTCTTAACGGTTTGGCATGCGAACGCAAGCAACATAACTCGACTATATTCTGTAAAAAACGGTTTAATTTCTATTTTTGTCTTCATAAATTGAATTAAATCAACTTTACAGTGTTAGCTGCTTGTGAAGTGATCAACTGGGATTCAGTCCATTTTCCAGTCTGTTTTTGTGAAATTTCTTGGAAATTATTTTATTTATTTTCGTCTTTTGGCCGTCTTTGTTTTTTTTTTCGTCCTTCATTTGTGTAAATAATTTTGCTATTCAAGGGTATTTTCGACTAATGATAAATAGCATCACGGTTCAATTATTTCCATTAGTTTTGTCTTGTGAAATTTAAATTTCTGTCTTCGAGAGATTGAATTCTTAACGGTTTGGCATGCGAACGCAAGCAACATAACTCGACTATATTCTGTAAAAAACGGTTTGAAAATTTCTATTTTTGTCTTCATAAATTGAATTAAATCAACTTTACAGTGTTAGCTGCTTGTGGTAGGAGTCAACTGGGATTCAGTCCATTTTTTCAGTCTGTTTTTGTGAAATTTCTTGGAAATTATTTTATTTATTTTCGTCTTTTGGCCGTCTTTGTTTTTTTCGTCACTTAATTTGTGTAAATAATTTTGCTATTCAAGGAGTATTTTCGACTAATGATAAATAGCATCACGGTTCAATTATTTCCATTAGTTTTGTCTTGTAGAAGATTTAAATTTCTGTCTTCGAGAGATTGAATTCTTAACGGTTTGGCATGCGAACGCAAGCAACATAACTCGTATATTCTGTAAAAAACGGTTTAATTTCTATTTTTGTCTTTATAAATTGAATTAAATCAACTTTACAGTGTTAGCTGCTTGTGGTAAGTCAACTGGGATTCAGTCCATTTTTCAGTCTGTTTTTGTGAAATTTCTTGGAAATTATTTTATTTATTTTTTCGTCTTTTGGCCGTCTTTGTTTTTTTTTTCGTCACTTAATTTGTGTAAATAATTTTGCTATTCAAGGGTATTTTCGACTAATGATAAATAGCATCACGGTTCAATTATTTCCATTAGTTTTTGTCTTGTAGAAGATTTAAATTTCTGTCTTCGAGAGATTGAATTCTTAACGGTTTGGCATGCGAACGCAAGCAACATAACTCGACTATATTCTGTAAAAAACGGTTTAATTTCTATTTTTGTCTTCATAAATTAGATCCAATCAACTTTACAGTGTTAGCTGCTTGTGGTAAGTCAACTGGGATTCAGTCCATTTTTCAGTCTGTTTTTGTGAAATTTCTTGGAAATTATTTTTATTTATTTTTCGTCTTTTGGCCGTCTTTGTTTTTTTTCGTCACTTAATTTGTGTAAATAATTTTGCTATTCAAGGGTATTTTTTTCGACTAATGATAAATAGCATCACGGTTCAATTATTTCCATTAGTTTTTTTTGTCTTGTAGAAGATTTAAATTTCTGTCTTCGAGAGATTCTTAACGGTTTGGCATGCGAACGCAAGCAACATAACTCGACTATATTCTGTAAAAACGGTTTAATTTCTATTTTTTGTCTTCATAAATTGAATTAAATCAACTTTACAGTGTTAGCTGCTTGTGGTAAGTCAACTGGGATTCAGTCCATTTTTCAGTCTGTTTTTGTGAAATTTCTTGGAAATTATTTTATTTATTTTTCGTCTTTTGGCCGTCTTTGTTTTTTTTTTCGTCACTTAATTTGTGTAAATAATTTTGCTATTCAAGGGTATTTTCGACTAATGATAAATAGCATCACGGTTCAATTATTTCCATTAGTTTTGTCTTGTAGAAGATTTAAATTTCTGTCTTCGAGAGATTGAATTCTTAACGGTTTGGCATGCGAACGCAAGCAACATAACTCGACTATATTCTGTAAAAAACGGTTTAATTTTCTATTTTTGTCTTCATAAATTGAATTAAATCAACTTTACAGTGTTAGCTGCTTGTGGTAAGTCAACTGGGATTCAGTCCATTTTTCAGTCTGTTTTTGTGAAATTTCTTGGAAATTATTTTATTTTTCGTCTTTTGGCCGTCTTTGTTTTTTTTCGTCACTTAATTTGTGTAAATAATTTTGCTATTCAAGGGTATTTTCGACTAATGATAAATAGCATCACGGTTCAATTATTTCCATTAGTTTTGTCTTGTAGAAGATTTAAATTTCTGTCTTCGAGAGATTGAATTCTTAACGGTTTGGCATGCGAACGCAAGCAACATAACTCGACTATATTCTGTAAAAAACGGTTTAATTTCTATTTTTTGTCTTCATAAATTGAATTAAATCAACTTTACAGTGTTAGCTGCTTGTGGTAAGTCAACTGGGATTCAGTCCATTTTTCAGTCTGTTTTTGTGAAATTTCTTGGAAATTATTTTATTTATTTTTCGTCTTTTGGCCGTCTTTGTTTTTTTTTTTCGTCACTTAATTTGTGTAAATAATTTTGCTATTCAAGGGTATTTTCGACTAATGATAAATAGCATCACGGTTCAATTATTTCCATTAGTTTTGTCTTGTAGAAGGTTAGAATTTCTGTCTTCGAGAGATTGAATTCTTAACGGTTTGGCATGCGAACGCAAGCAACATAACTCGACTATATTCTGTAAAAAACGGTTTAATTTCTATTTTTGTCTTCATAAATTGAATTAAATCAACTTTACAGTGTTAGCTGCTTGTGGTAAGTCAACTGGGATTCAGTCCATTTTTTCAGTCTGTTTTTGTGAAATTTCTTGGAAATTATTTTATTTATTTTTCGTCTTTTGGCCGTCTTTGTTTTTTTTTCTTTCGTCACTTAATTTGTGTAAATAATTTTGCTATTCAAGGGTATTTTCGACTTTTACTAAGTTAAAACTTTGTAAGCCTCAGTCACTTTTTCCTTGTTTTTTTTTTTTTTTTTTAATTGGAGTAGATAGTTTCTACTATCGCCCGGTCTCACACTCCACCCCCTTCTTTTGAATGAGTTTAGAGGTGATCACCTTGTTTCTTGTTTAGGAAGGGGTTCCCGGTTCATCCCCTTTCTCTGGTCTTGGTGTTAGTTCAGCTGGAAGCTCTTTGCAGTTACGGAGTATGGTGGCAACGTCTTTACATTCTGAGGGTACCGGGTTGGCAGTTTCCTGGTTGCTGCTTCCGACTGGTAGTTAGGAGCCCGAACTCTTGCGTAGCGTCTTGAGAGGCTGCTCTGATCAACAGTTGAATAATACCGGGGTTCTTGTAGTGCCATATCGCGCATGGACGGGCGTCCCTGCATGAACGTTCGGTGGGCAACCCCGAGGCCACATTATGTTGTAGGCCGCGCCAGTCTCCATCCTTCATAAGTTGCAAATGATTGACCGACTGATTCTATTCTAAGACCACTCCTTAACTGAATTACTATGGAAAAAAGCAAACATAATAACAAAACTAAACCAGCTCATTTGAAAACGCCCAAACCTGTCTGCATCTCTTTCACTAACATACGCGGCATCCGCACCAACTTCCCCAGCGTAGATTCTTTCCTCCATAATAACTCACCTGATATATTAGCCCTATGTGAAACTAATCTTAACCCTTCTATCCCCTCATCTGAGTTCTGCGTTCCTGGCTACCTTCCCCTCTTCAGGAAGGACTCCAATGTTCATATGCATGGGCTTGGTGTCTATGTCAGCGAACACCTTCCCTTAGCTAGGGTGTCATCTTTTGAATCCCCAGATCATTCTTTCATGTGCTTCCGCCTCTCACTTCTCAGCTCGATTAGCTATCTCTTCTTTCTGTACCGATCTCCTTCCTCCCCTGACTGTTCGTTACTTGACATCATTTCTGACAATATTGACAAAGCCATTTCTACCCATCCCTCTGCCCATGTATTCGTGTTTGGTGACTTTAACGCCCACCACACCAAGTGGCTGAAGAACGCTGTCACTGACCCTGCTGGTGTCCACACCATGAACTTTTCAATCACCCAATCCCTTACGCAAGTAGTGGACTTCCCCACGCGTTTCTCCGACAACCCTAACGGAAGGAACTCACTTCTAGACCTCTGCTTCACTTCCATCCCAGACTCTTGCACTACCAGACAACTCTGCCCACTTGGAAACTCTGACCACACTGTAGTGTCCGTCAATATTTCACTCCACTCCCGCCCGACCCATGAAACACAGACAAGTAGAATATCATACTGCTATCAAAGAGCAGACTGGGATTCGTTCCGAGACTTCCTCTGTGACATCCCTTGGAACAACGTTTTTAGTCTTCCCATCGAAGAATGTGCATCCGAGGTCTCCTCCTGGGTTAAGGCTGGCATTGATGCCTTCATCCCTGCTAGGAAATTCCAGCTTAAATCTCATTCGTCTCCATGGTTCTCACCCGCTTGTTCGGCTGCCATTGCCCACCGGAATCATTTCTTCCGACTTTATTGTAACTATGCGTCGGAACAAAACAGGCGCCTTTTCACTTCAGCTCGTAATAAGTGTAAAAGGGTACTTAACGAAGCTAAGATGTTGTTTGCTGCCAGAATGAAGCAACGCATAGCATGCTCTAAATTCGGCTCTAAAGACTACTGGCGACTCTGTAAAAGAGTACTTAACAAGAGCAAGTCCACAATACCCCCGCTAATCAACAAATTTGAGGTCCTCACCTCCCCAGCAGATAAGGCTGAATGTTTTGCCCGCAGATTCTCGAACAATTCGAGTCTGGACTCGTCTGGAGTTTTTACACCCGACTTCTCACCTAGAACCGAGGCACAACTGAATGATGTCCACATTACACCTTCGCTTGTCTCTAAGATAATCTTAAAACTTGACCCTCACAAAGCGAGCGGTGGTGACGGAATCCCAACCATAGTCTTAAAGAAATGTGCTCCTGAACTCTCCTCTATCCTTTCTAAGCTCTACAACCTCTGCCTATCTGCTTCCTGCTTTCCCGCCTGTTGGAAATCTTCCTCTATAGTTCCTATATTTAAAAACACTGGAGAACCCTCTGACCCTGCAAATTACCGCCCTATCAGCCTTCTTCCGATCTTTGGCAAAGTGTTCGAAGCCATTATCAACGCCGAGGTGGTTCAGCATCTCACAGCACACAGGCTCCTCTCGGACAAGCAATATGGTTTCCGCTTCACCAGGTCTACTGCTGATATGCTAACGACCATCACCGAGTACATATACCAGGCACTCGACAGGAATGGCGAAGCTCGAACCGTTGCATTGGATATATCTAAGGCGTTCGACAGAGTTTGGCATGCTGGTCTTCTATGTAAACTGCGGAGCTATGGTATAACTGGACATTTGTTTGAACTAATCCAGTCATTCCTCTCTAACCGCACAATGAAAGTGGTATTAAACGGACATGCCTCTCAGAACTACCATACAAACGCAGGTGTCCCCCAAGGCTCCATCTTAGGTCCTACACTCTTCCTGATATATATTAATGATCTCCCTGATTCCATAAGAACCCAAATAGGTTTGTACGCCGATGACACCACAGTTTACTCTCGCCTCCAACAAAAATCTGATGTAGGCGTCAAAGCTAAACTTGCAGCCGAGATTGAAAAAGACCTCCAATCCATATTGGACTGGGGTAAGAAATGGCTAGTAAATTTTAATGCTTCTAAAACGAAGCTACTGTCAATTAACCATCATCGACAATCTCACCTACCTCCCATTAGCATGGACCAGGCTTGCCTCCCAGAGAGTAAAACACTACGCCTCCTTGGTCTCACACTTTCAGCGGACCTCAAATGGAATGACTATATCGAATCCATTGCTAAATCCGCTGCTATGAAAGTCGGTTCTCTGTGTAGGGCCCGGAAGTTTTTTCCGTCTAAATCTATCCTGCACATTTACAAATCTACCATCCGCCCGTGCATTGAATACTGCTGCCATATCTGGTCGGTTGCCCCTGCTGTTCTCCTCGGGCTTCTCGATAAGGTTCAGAGGAGGGTCTGTAATGTGATAGATACCGACTTGGCAGACCACCTGCAGTCTCTCTCCCACCGGCGAGACGTGGCTTCGCTGTGTCTCTTCTATAAATACTTTCACGGCTTCTGCTCCGATGAACTTAGATCACTGGTGCCCCCTAAATACGAATTTGCACGAGATACTAGATTAGCAACTAGATCCCACCCTTTTACAGTGAAATCGATAAAATGCAGCCGTAACTTCTACTCCAACAGTTTCTTTCCTCGCACTTCCCGACTGTGGAATTCTCTTCCAAACGATTGCTTCCCCGACGGCTACAATCTCCAGGAGTTTAAATGTAAGGTCAATAGACACCTCCTAACACACTAACTTGCTCCCATTCGATCAAACACTCTTCACATCTGCCCGACACTCATCCTCGCTATCCTTACTCATCTATCACCTTTCTCCTGACATTCCCTATGTCTATCCACTCCTTCTCTTTACCTTACCCTATGTAGCCCCATGCGCAATAGTGGCAGTGGAATGCCTTGCTTGGGGTGAGATGATTAAAAAAAAAAAAAAAAAAAAAACTTTTAATGTTTAAGGAATGACTTGCAAAACAGGCTGTTGAATTTTATAAACGTTTCGAAGGGACTTGAATCAGAATCAAAGTGCGGTTTCTGTCGTTTTCCATGTAAGGGGAATAATCCAAAATACTTGTTAACTTCTAAAATAAATACGACCCCTATGGAATCCAGAGTCGAGTTGGTCGAGAATCTATGGGCAAAGCATTCAGCCTTGTCCGCTTAGGAGGTGGGACCTCAAACTCGTTTATTAGTGGGGGTAATCTTGCTAAGCACGCGTTTGCAGAAGCGCCAGTAGTCTTTGGTACCGAACTTGGAGGATGCTATGCACTGCTTCATCCTGGCAGCAAACAACATCTTAGCTTCGTTAAGTATCTTTTTACAAATATTACGAGCTGAGGCGAAAAGGCGCTTGTTTTGGTCCGACACGTGGCTACGATAAAGCCGGAAGAAGTGATTCCGGTGGGCAATGGCGGCCGAGCAAGCGGGCGAGAACCAAGGAGACGAATGGGATTTAAGCTGAAATTTCCTGGCAGGGATGAATGCATCGATGCCAGAATTAACCCAGGAGGATCTTTTTTCAAAATGATTTTAACTACGTTAAAATTCAAACTTTATCACAGTTTTCAGCAGTTATCTAATAGTTTATGGAATTATAGTTAGTTTAGCTTTTTAGGCTTACGTTTAAAGATGTTTTATGAAAAATAAAAATTAAAATAATATAAAACTTTCTTTTAAAAAAATTACAATAATAACAGAATGAAAATAACGGCAGATGTAACTCAATAATTTATGAAACGTTATGGCATTTATTAATTTTTATTGTTAATATCTATTTTTCATATTTCTTTTAGGTATCTCCACAAATTGAGAATTTCCCATTTTTTTTTAACAAAATTATATAATTAAGAAGTAAAATGTAAAAAATGCTTTAAATGTTTAAGGAATGACATGCAAAACAGACTGCTGAATTTTATAAACGTCTTGAAGAGACTTGAATCAGAATCAAAGTGCGGTTTCTGTCGATTTCGATGTAAGAGGAATAATCCAAAACACTTGTTAACTTCTAAAATCAATACACCCATATGGAAACTTTTTATGCCCCTTATGGAACATCGTACTTAATAAAAATGAACATATTTATTTACACACCAAAAATCTTTTTACATATTTTGAAAAAAACTTGGTGAACGATTTTCATTAAATTTTTCAATTTTCGATAGGCAATATAATTATCAATTCGAAACTAAACAAAAATTAGGGCGACAGTTACGTAAAAGATTTTTAAAATGTTTTTGAAACTTTATGAATTATTGTAATAATAATACAAAATGAATGCTATTCTTTTAAAATTTTATTAGTGATCGAAAATCTTTTTTCTTTAGGCTATAATGTCCTTAATTATTATTATTTATTTCAGCAATTAAAATCTTATCCGATTAAATTATATCAGAGTTTTATTGCATTTTTTATTTTACTCTTCGGAGCAGATTTTCGGATAGTGTCGTAAAATTTAAAATAAATAAAATAAAAGATTTATATTCCACGATGAGTCCTGCGTTTAATTAATAAAATATAATTTGCAGCCAATTAAAATTTATTAAAATTTTATGGATTTACGTGGAGCGAAGTAACAGAGTTAAAAATATATATATTTTCACGAAGATTTAAAAAAGATCCTTTCAGAAATAATTTAATTCATTTGTGAATGAGTACTGAAAGTTTCATTAAAACCCGACAATTATTTGATTTTTGCGAGAATTTCCAAATTACTGTGTTTGTCACCGAAAAAAAGTGACTTACGTAAAATTACGTGATTCATTGTAAACAGTCGTAATATTTTCTGCTACTCTAACTCAAATCAAAATAAAATTTTCTAATAAAATTTCGAAGATGTTAAAAAGGATTAAAAAATTTAAAAAAATAAAAATTACTTAGATCTTTCTTCTTAATAATATTATAAACATTTTGATGGAAAAATTCGTTTTATTAAGTTTTTGACATTTTTATTCATACTCTGCCCGTTATTGTTTGCGATGTAAAGGATGTACCTAATATATACATATATTTATTAGTATTTTAATGATTAATATATATAAAAGTATTGGTGATCATTTTATTATAAAAATCTACTCTTGCTTTTTGGGTAAATTTTCGTTTTAGGTCCCGAAGGATTTCCCCACTACAAATATATCAAAAATATCATTATTTCTGTGCAAATGTATATGCTGAACTCAAATCAACAATTAGAAATTTACCTTTATTGATCTTAACGACGAGAAAAAATCGAACTTCATCTCGCACTTTTTGTCTCTCGTAACTCTCACGAAGTCATGTAATTAACTGCAGAATGACTTGCGGAGTAGGCAACAAATTTCGGCCTATTTACTTCCTTAACTGAAATTTCCTTATTTCCTTCCCGTACATACTAGCCTTCCCACGCAAGACCAGATGTGACACATGGTCATTTTATAGTGGGTATTCCCGGCCTTATAGCCGGGCCAAAAAATGTCTGTCTATTTTTCCCCAGTCGTGGTTCTACCCTTCGGCGGAACCACGACTGGGTTTGTGCTCTCTGCTCGGAAGCAGAGAGCGCCTCTACCCAAAGGCAGAGAACTGACAGTGTCATAGAGCAGTCAGGCGAATGCCTAAGATCTTTTCCGCTTATTTCCTTCCTGTAATGAAACTAATACGGGTAGAAACAAAAATCGCGTATTACTTTCATTACAGGAAGTAAATAGGTGGAAATTTAGTAAGGAAGTAAATAGGCCGAAAATAGGTCGAAATTTGTTGTCCTCCGCCGAAAGACATTCAGCAGCTAATTACATGACTGCTTAAGAGTTACGGGAGACAAAATGAGCGAGATGTAGTTTGATTCTTTTCTGTACGTTCAGATCAATAAATTTAGGTTTCTTCAATAACTAATTGTTGATTTGAGTTCAGCATATACATTTGAACAGAAATAATGCTACTTTGGATAAATTTGAAGTGAGAAAAGCCTTCGGGACCTGAAACAAAAACTTACCGATTTTTGTTTAGCAAGGTCACTATTAACACATAGTTGGTTCCCTAACAGGTGATACCACTCCGGGTCAGGATAGACCTGGGAAAGATCGTAAGTAAGAGAAGATTTTTTTATTTGTCGATTGTTGTTGAGCTCTTATCTGTCAGTAAATTTGTGAACAAATTTTCGGCTCTCTGCGCCCTCATCAGATTGATGACGAATGTTCTCGATTGATAATTCGCCCTTTTTACCGGTTAGTTACGACGAATTTTTTTTCTCTTTCTCTTTCTGTCTTTTTTTTTTTTTTAATCATCTCACCCCAAGCAAGGCATTCCACTGCCACTATTGCGCATGGGGCTACATAGGGGAAGGTAAAGAGAAGGAGTGGTTAGACATAGGGAATGTCAGGAGGAAGATGACAGATGTGTAAGGATACCGAGGATGAGGGTTGGGCAGATGGGAAGAGTGCTTGATAGAATGGGAGCAGGTTAGTGTGTTAGGAGGTGTCTATTGACCTTACATTTAAACTCCTGGAGATTGTAGCCGTCGGGAATCGTGTGGAAGGGAATTCCACAGTCGGGAAGTGCGAGGAAAGAAACTGTTGGAGTAGAAGTTACGGCTGCATTTTATCGGTTTCACTGTAAAACGGTGGGATCTAGTTGCTAATCTAGTATCTCGTGCAAATTCGTATTTAGGGGGCACCAGTGATCTTCCTTTTTCATTTTCCTTCTCTTTTCTTTTCTTCCCTTTATCTTCCTTTTTTCCTTCCTCTTTCTTTTCTTTTCCTTTTCTTCTTCTTTCCATATATATTTTTTCTTCCTCCTCTTCTCCCCCTTTTCTCTCTTTCTCCAGTTCAACTCCAAAGAAGAATCTAATGAATTAACTCATCTGTTATTTATTTAGGCCATCCTTCAACCGGTCTCCTCACCAAAAACTCTATTTTATAATTTCATAATTTTACAAATCCATCTAATCTCTACACTCCTCATTTTACCACAATAAATATAGCAAAAAATATGTATTATATAAATACACACACATCTAATGTCCCCCGCCACACTAGCCCCATAAATAATGTACAACATCCTCGAGTTTGTCCACCACGAGAAACAAAATACAATATTTTCTCCCCTACAACTAGAGAATAAGAGAGAAGGGAGGGAAGAGAAGGAGGAAGAATATATATATATATATATATATATATATATATATATACCGGTTCTCGCTCGACCACTGAAGTTAAGCAAACTTGAGCCTGGTCAGTGCTTAGATGAGTGACCGCTTAGGAATACCAGGTTCTGTACGCACTGGTACCCTTGGGAAAGGTATTAATCCGTCCCTTAGCTCCAGTTATGGTTTAAATAACTGAGGTCTGTTGTTCATGCAACCTATGGCAGACGTCTGCACCGATTGTTTGTTATCAGCAGTTACAAAAAGTGTGGATGATGCTACATAAGCCTTCACCACTTTAAATAATTCTTTGAGTGGTAGTCTAACTAAGTTAGACGCTTATACTTCGAAATCGACGAGAGAGTCCATAATATATGGAAAGAAGAGAAGAAAAAGAAAATGAAAAGAAGAGAAAGGGAAGGAAATAAAAGAGAAGGATGAAGAGAGGAAGAGAAAAATATTCCTGGCAACGTAAACAAAAAAAAAATAGTTAAAAGAAGACGCACAACGATATGAAGAAGACGTATCGTAGCCAACGGTTAAAAAGGGCGAACTATTAATCGAGAACATTTGTCATCAACCTGACGAGGGCCTAGAGCGCCGAAAATTTGTTCATAAATTCACTGACAGCTATGAGCTCGACAACAATCGATAAATAAACAAAAATTTAAACAATGTTGCTCAAAAGGAATATTAATACTTTTAAGAGATGATGACTTTGTATTTTTGTATAGCGGTATATCAACTTCTATATTTCATTTAATGTCGAATCTAACTATTTTGTACGCAATTTTGTTTTTGAAATACAAGGTAACTATAAAAGTTCTGTCTGTTTTTGATTAGTCATTGAATGAAGTTGAAATATATGCGAAATGCGTGTAGAAATTGTTTTTAAATTCGGATAGCCGGAAGTAGGAACATCAGACGTTATAAAAAACACGCGTACCGTACCCGGCCATCAGTTATAAGCTGGGCAGCTGTGAGAAGGATGGAAGTGTCTCGAGATCTCGTTCGAGGTTGTTTGCTTTACGACTTCAAAGTGGGCTTGTCAGCAGCCTCATCAAGTCGCCGCATATGTGAAGTGTTTGGGGATTGTGCTGTGGATAAACGTAATGCAAGGCGTTGGTTTCGAAAATTCAAGTCGGGAGATTTGTCTCTACATGGGGATCCTCACAGTGGACGACCACAGGTCTTGAATGACGGAATCCTGAAGACGGCCATTGAAGAGGACATTACGTGTGGTGAACTTGCAAGACAGTTCAACGTTTCCAATGAAACAGTTATACTTCACCTGCACCAACTAGATAAGACGTACAAACTGAGAAGTAGGTTGCGCAAACGATGTTGGAGGTCCACAAGAGACAACGAGTGGCAGCCTGCGTATTGCTGCTTTCTCGCCACCGTACCGCATCCTTATTCAATCGAGTGCTTACCAGTGATAAAAAGTGGATTCTGTACGAAACTTCCAAGTGTTCCAGACATTGGTTGTCTCCTAAGGATACTGTCTCTCACACCGGAAGACCGCCTATGCACTCAAGAAAGATTATGCTTTGTGTTTGGTGAACTGCTATCAACAAGCCAAACGGTCACTGGGGACCTATACTCATAGCAATTGAGACGTGTGCAATATGCATTGCGCCAGAAGAAGCCAGCACTGGTGAATCGCAAAGGTGTGCTTTTCCTCCATGAAAACGCCAGGCCGCATGTCGTGCGAGTGGTCAGGGATACCATACAGCAACTTGGGTATGAGACTTTCTGCCATCCCCCTTATTCACCTGACCTTGTGCCATCCGATTTCCACCTCTTCCACTTCCTGGATAATCATCTTTGTGAATGAAGCAGACTTGCGCAAAGCTCTCAGGGACTTTTTTGCGCCAAAACCCTCCGAGTTCTAGTGAAAGGACATTGAACAGCTGGAGACACGTTGGCAGAAGGTGCTGGATGCCGATGGTGATTACTTCAAAGACTAAAATATATATGCTACACATACTGTGAAGGGTTTTCTTTTCTTCCTTTAAAAACGGACAGAACATTTTGGTTACCTTGTAATTGTTTTAGTTCTAGAAATCTTACTATTTTATCCATCGCTGGGGAAGAAGAGGTGGATTCATGCCTTCCTTATGTTTTTTTGCGCGTAAGTGAATAAAACTTGAATTGGAAATCGTCTCCTATTAATATTACCGAATCACTATCCACTACACCACCTGCATATGCAAACTTATCGAACCTGGTATTTCTAAGAGGTCACTCATTTGGGTACTGATCAGGCTCGACGTTGATTATCTTTGGTGATTTTAGTTTGAATATGAAGTGCCCGTAAGCCTTGGGAAAAGTGAACTGATATTCCACAAAATGGAGAAGAAGGCTTATATTGCGGGTAATGAGAAGCTAGGGAGCCATTTAGGTGAATAGATAAACGAAGGGAAACTTAGCAAAGTCAGAAGTGAAGAGAGAAGGGCCACAGGGTACCTGTGTAGTCTCATGAATTCTTGTGTTCTGAGTGAAGAAGAACAGAAAACTGTGTTGTTTTGTTATTCTTTTTGGATGTTTATGAGTGGGTCGGAAATCATGTCACCTATCAAATCAGTCGATCGTCGTCGGGATCACCGGGAGTCCATCAAAACTGTCTTTTGGTCGACTATGTGCCTCCGGGTGGACAAGAACCCAGACAAGGCTCCACCGAGTCCCGTCTAGGGTATACAGACATGGGTCTAAATCTATCTTAACCCAAATTTGTAATTTCTTTAAATTTTTGACCTGATTTCTAGTACAGTAACATAAAATAGGCTGAAACATTCAAGAATATTTTATTTCAAGAAAAAAAAGCTTGCTTCTCCCAGACAGTGCAAAGCATGTTCAAAACAATGCCTTGACATTACATCGTATTAGCAGTATCAACCGCGTTACGTTTGGGTCTTGTTTTTCTCCAAGTGACATCGAGCATGTTTTCAATGTGCCTTTGCCTATGCATTAACCTCATTTGAGGACAGCAAATATCGCTAGATATCCTATAAATGTACATTTTTTAAGCAATAAGACAAACATGATATAAATAAACTCTTATTCACAGAAGTCTTTCCATAGCAGCATACGGAGATCAAAATACAAGAAAATATTGGTAAGCATTTAAGTTGGTTTATAGAAGTGTATTTTTATCAAATTTTCTGTGAATGTTTCATGTGTTTTAAATTAAATTTTTGAGGCAGTTCTGTCATAAACTGATGAATCAATATGTCCTTACTGCATATGTATATAATATTGGTTTTACATAATGATTTATACCCATTATATTTACAGTTATTTATGCTTTCCTCAAATGAGAACACTGGGTTAAAATGGGTTAAGCAGGGTCTATGGGAAATGTTTGTCTAAGATTAAGGGCTCAGATTTCTCACTACAAAAAGCCTTATGTCATCTTTCTTCTCAGTGGCGAGGCAGATATTTTTAATCATTTCACCCCAAGCAAGGCAGAACTTACTTCCACTGGTGCGCAGGGGGTTATATGAGAGGCGAATGATGACAAAAAGGAACAGGTTACAGGGGAGTCAGAAAATGAATACGAAAAGGATGAGAATACAGGTATGAAGAGGGCTGCATGAGATGGGAGTGGAAAAAGGAACAGGTTACAGGGGAGTCAGAAAATGAATACGAAAAGGATGAGAATACAGGTATGAAGAGGGCTGCATGAGATGGGAGTGGAAAAAGGAACAGGTTACAGGGGAGTCAGAAAATGAATACGAAAAGGAGGAGATTGTAGCTTTCAGTGAAACAAGTACACGGAAGAAAATTCCACAGGCGGGAAGTGCGAACAAAGAAGCTGTAGAGTAGACGTTGCGGTTACATTTGATTGGTTTTACTGTAAATATTGTATCAATCCTTTTCTTCGCTGCATAGTACATGCTTCGTTAGATTTTGCAAATATTTTATATCTAAACTTATTTATAAATGGAACTTTGTCTGTGTGAGTGTGTCTGTGTGTGTGTGTTCTTTACCTATAGACTCCGAAACGGTTGAACCGATTTTCTTGTAAATTTACACAGTTCTACTATAACCGTCTGCGAGTGTTCTTAGCTAGATTTTGTGTCGAGGTATAAATATCGAAAATCGATAATCGAAAAAAATCGGGTTATAGAAGGAGTAGTCTGGTTTTAATCAAATTTGATACACTCATAGACAAAGACATACGAAACGATATTCAGAAGTTTCAAGGTTGCAGTTCTTACAATAGTGCAGAAAATCGATAATATATATATAAGCTTTCATTACACCCGAGCAACGCTGGACTATATTGCTAGTACCTTGTAAAAGTTAAACTGTTGAAGCTAATGATATATTTGTAATACAGCGGAAAATTGAAGACACTAGTTTCGTGTCAGTCGTCTAAGAAAGGAGATTAAATTATCTTGTTCTAATAATCATCACCAGGACACACAGCGAATTCAAAAGGATTCAAATTATCTGCAACATTATATCTGAATGTCACACACATCACATTAGATTACGCTCTCCCCACTGGTTCTTTTCAAACGTTAACAGAACACAAACGCCATCGTAGAGTTAGAATTCGCAAGACATTGCTAAGAGGATGGATCCGTAACACATGCAATCTCCTGTACACCTGAATTTGTTTGTCTACACAAAAGTACTCAACAGATAAAATGTTGTAATGTCTATATTCTTTCGTTCAAGTGAGCTGGAGTAATTGATGATTGCATGTCAAGAAATGTTTTCTTTTAAAACTAATGTTAAAACGGTAAATGCTATGAAATAAATGACTCTGCACAAATTGTTGTCTTCTATTGTCGTTCTAATTGTTGACATTTAGTATTCCTCTTACTGCGGATTCTCATATCATTTAAACATAGACATTATTTCGTCAAACTAAATACACAATGTAATTGGAACAAAATGAATAGCGTCTTCCTAGAATCTTTCCCATTTTATCTGATCACAAATGCATCATCTCTTGACAGTTTATTACCCTCCGCCTCGTATTTTCCTTCACGTTTTCGACTGATGGATCAGCTGCTATCTTCGCTTTTATACCACGACTAACATTTGAAAGACTGACACCAACAATATCCGCAGCCTCTTTGTAAGGCTTGCTAGTGCGTTCGCGCAACGTTACAATGGAGTAACGTCCATCGCAGACAATGGCAGTTGGACAACTAATCGACAGTCGAGACAATTGTGTCTGGGCGTGATAAAAATTTGATACTATCACGGATGAAGCAATATTTTTCAAGGCCAAACAATTTTCAACAAACACCCCCAAAATAGATTCATATTGCAGGATACTACAGCAAATGAGCTAGTCTGGGGACAAAAATAGAGATCGATTACACCCTGTCACTCCAGTGGGTCTAAAACTGACCGTATAGTGAAAGAAAGAAAACTAAAGCCGTTGTCTCAGTTAATTATCACAAAGGATGTAGATGAAAAAACCATCCCCTTCTCGACTTAACCCATCTGACTGGGCTCAGTTTCTTTACTATAGTTATCATCAATGTCCAATTAATATATTGCCATACGTGATACACGCTTGGGCGATCATGTCTCGAAAGAGACATGACTGACTGGGCAGAAGATTATCCCGCAGTAGGTTGTCATTGCTTTCTGCGGTAGACTGGTTGCCGACCAAGTCTATAGAACCCAATCTGTCCTGTTATTTGACTCATAGGTAAAGGGAAACGAAATCTATTATATTATTATGTAGCAATTAGTGGGGGATCGGTTTCCAATTGTTATGAAGTAATAAACTGATCCCCCACTTTATGACCAATATAAGCCTTAATCATTATTCCAACTATTACATTCAATCAGTCAGTTAAGTGCCATACGTGAAACACGCTTGGGCGATCATATCTTTTTCGAGACATGACTGACTGGGCAGAAGATTATCCCGCAGTAGGTTTTCATTGCTTTCTGCGGTAGACTGGTTGCCGACCAAGGCTATAGAACCAAATCTGTCCAACTATTATATTCAGTCAATCAGTTAAGTGCCATACGTGATACACGCTTGGGCGATCATGTCTTGAAAGAGACATGACTGACTGGGCAGAAGATTATCCTGCCATTGCTTTCTGCGGTAAATTGGTTGCCGACCAAGGTTATAGAACCCAATGTTTCCTGTTATTTAACCCATAACTGGAAGGAATAGATGGATTAATACCTTTCCCAGGGGTATTTGCGCGTAAGTGAATGCAATGAATTCAGCTGGAATTTGAACTCGAGCCGATATAAAACGCTTCACAACGCACATCCACTGACTGAAACAACACTGTTCAGTTAAGTGGTTCAACATCTCACAGCCCACAGACACTTCTCTAAAAAAGAGTATGGTTTCCGCTTCACCAGGTCTACTGCTGATATGCTCACAACTATCACTGAGTATGTACACCAGGCTCTCGACAAGAACGGCGAAGCCCGAATTGATACCCTAGATATCTCCAAATCGTTTGAAAGAGTCTGGCACGCTGGCCTTCTACGCAAGCTGCGAAGCTATGGTATAACTGGACAATTGTTTGACCTTATCCAGTCATTCCTTTCAAATCACACAAAGAAGGTAGTATTGAACGGACATGCCACCCAATACTATCATACGAACGCGGGTGTCCCTCAAGGCTCTATTCTGTGTCCTATGCTTTACCTTATCTATATTAACGATCTCCAGATGTAATAGGATCCCAAGTAGGCATATACGCTGACGACACTACAGTTTACTTTCGCATTGATCAAAATCTGCCAAAGCTGACAAAGTAAACCTCGCTGCCGAGTTTAAAAAGGACCTCAAATCCGTGGCGGACTGGGGTAAGAAATGGCTCGTAAATTATAATGCATCCAAAACGAAGCTGCTATCTATTAATCATCACAAACAATCGATACTACCCTCCCATTAGCATGGATCAGACTTCTTCTTCTTCTATGTGCCCTGTCCCTTCAGGACGTAGGCGATCATGGCTCTCCACGTCTCCCTATCCCTTGTGGCTCTTAGTATGTTTGCTTCTGTTGCTCCTGGCAACCCCCTTCCGTCATCCACCTGATCGGTCCCTGCAAATATTTTATCCGCTGCCTTCCTCTGTCTCTCCTTCCTTCTATCTGTCCAGTCAGTATCAGGTTCTCCAGGCTCTCCTTCCTCATTGCATGTCCCAGGAACTTCAGTTGTCTCTTCCTGATGCTCAGCATCAATTTCATTTTTGTTGCCATTCTTTCTAACACCTCGTCGTTGCTTGTATGCTCAGTCCACGATATCCGTAGCATCCCTCTGTAGAACCACATTTCGGCCGCTTCCAGTTTTGTCCTCATTTTCGATGATATTGTCCAGCATTCACAGCCGTATTGATGAACTGACATCACGTAGCAGTCTAGAACTCTTTTCTTCGTTTCTATTGAGATTTTCCTGTGTGTTAGTATTTTGCTCATCTTCTGGAACGCGTCCTTTGCCATGCCAATTCGCCTTCGGATCTCCGTGTCGCACTTCCCATCTCCTGTTAGAACACTTCCTAGGTACTTAAATTCTTGTACTTGTTTGATTCTGTTATCCTCCGCCTGTATTTGGCATTTTGGGTTGTATCTTTTGCTAATGACCATGCACTCAGTTTTCTTAAAGTTTATGTGTAGTCCCTTCTTGTCACTCTCCAGTGCTACTTTCTGTATGAGGTCTTGTAGTTTCCTTTCCGTGTCCGCAATCAGCACTGTATCGTCCGCATATCTTATGTTGTTCAGATTGTGGCCTCCAATAACAAATCCTGGCGTGTCATCTAGGGTCCTCAAAATATTCTCGCTGTATAAGTTGAACAAATCCGGTGAAAAGACACATCCTTGTCTTACGCCTCTTTCTATCTTTGTGTATCTACTGAGGTCGTTACCTGTCCGTATGCAGGCCGTTTGCTGCCAGTAGAGATTCTTGATTATTCTTATGTCTTTGCCGAAAATGTTGAGATTGCCCAGCATCTCCATCAATTCTTTGTGTCGTATCTTGTCGAATGCCTTCGCGTAATCAATGAAGCACAGGTACAAGTCTTTCTTCATTTGTAACGCCCTTTCAGAGAGCATCCTAATCATGAATATGGCGTTCCTTGTTCCAGTGTCCTTGACGAACCCGCACTGTTCCTGCCCTATCTCTGGCCTGATTCTGCTTCTCGCTCTATTCATCAGGATTCTGACAATCAGTTTTGTAATGTGACTCATTAAGCTGATAGTTCTGTGTAGTTCGCACTCGTTTGCACCAGGTTTCTTCGGCAGCGCTATAAATATCGACTTGCATAGGTCGTCTGTTATTATTCCGCTGCTATCAGACTAGTCTCCCTGAAAGCAAAACATTACGCCTCCTCGGGTTACCTCTCACAACAGACCTCAAGTGGAATGACTATATAGAATCCATAGCTAAATCCGCTGCTAAGAAAGTCGGTTCTCTGTGTAGGGCCAGGAAGTTTTTCCCGTCTGAAACAATCCTGCACATATACAAAACTACCATCCGCCCGTGCATTAAATATTGCTGTCATATTTTGTCGGTTGCTTCTGCTATGCACTTAGGGGTCCTTGACAAAATCCAACGGAAAAACTGTAATGTCATCGATCCCGACTTGGCAGCTCAGATGCAGTCATTTTCTCACCGGCGCAATGTGGCTTCCCTGTGTCTCTTCTACAAATATTTTCACGGCTTCTGCTCCGATGAACTTAGCTCACTGGTGCCCCCTATGTCTGGAGTTACTTAAACCAAAATATTAGCAACTAGGTCCCACCCTTTTACTGTGAACTCAATAAAAAAGTAAACGCAAATTTTACTCCAGCAGCTTCTTTTCTCGAACTTCCCGCTTGTGGAATTCCCTTCCGTTTACTTGCTTCCCCGACAGCTACAATCTCCAACAATTTAAATGTAAAGTCCATAGTCATCTCCTATCTCACTTACCTGCATCCTCTCACTCATGCTCCTTTTTCCGTCCCTTCCACTTTCATCAGTATTAGTATTTTATTCATACCCACCTCCTGACACCCCGTATAATCTGTCACTCATTCTCATAACTTTCCTCCTATGTAATTCCATGCAAAACAGTTACAGTAAAATGCTTTACTTGGGGCGATATGATATTAAAAAAAGTGGAAAACGCTCTACATCTAAACATCGAGCACTTTATATTAAAACTTACTTGCATACAAAGTCCTTCTAGCGGTAAACTACTGAAAAACCAGCAATCTTGACACTAAGCAATATATATATATATATATATATATATATATATATATATTAATGCAGGTTTCATTGAATAATATAGACAAGTTTTGTCTATTAATTTTGTGTAGGATCCGTTCATACCGTCTGATATACTTGATGGTGATGTCGTTAAAAGACAACAAAAAATCACAGTATTTGTTGAATTTTTTATCGGGTCTAAGCTTTCGGCTCACATAAGCCATTATCAAAGATTAAATATTAACACACAGTAAACATAGAACATTTAAGCTATTAACAATAAAGATAATTGAATTGAAAATATAAGTCCATCCCTACCGTGGCGGATGGCCGAAGACAGTGACAAAATAGTGGTGTTGTGGTCCCTGGTCTAATTACAGACATTTGAGTACGTTGTTGGAAATATCGAAATTGATTGTATTCAAACCAGGTTTAAATTGTTTAGACATGTAGAAATTACTAAAAATCGGACCAAGCACTGAACCCATGGAGACTCCGTCACGTTGTATATATATAGTGTTGTTTGGATCAACAAAAGGCACTTCAGTAGTACAAGCTAGTAGAATTTTTCTTAGGATGTTGGGATCAATTTTGAGTGGGGGTAATGAAGGATTACTGTAAACATTTCTTATAATTATATCAATAGTTTCACTGACGGGTACATTAGTAAAAAGGTTTTCCACATCAAGTGAAGCTATGATTTCATTATTAGGTTTTTCACTCTTGAGGATTTGGATTGCCTCTAGGGTTGACTATACAGGAGTAGGAATTTGGGATATGATAGGGCGGAGAGGATAGTTAGGTTTATGAGTTTTTATGGTTCCGTATATGTAACCAGGTTTATAGTCACCAATAATTTTAGGGAGTTTTAAGGAATTCTGATCAGCGTTGTTGGCACTAATGAGTTTATTAAGTTTAGATTTTAGTTGGTATGTCGGGTTTTTGTTAATTTTTTAAAATTTTGTGTGGTCATGGAGTATGTGGTTGAGTTTTGTGTTGTAATCTGATTTGTTAAGTACAACAAAGATGTTAGCCTTGTCAGCTTTTTTTACAATTATGTGAAGGTGGTTGCGTAGTTCGTGCGCGGCACTTTTTAGTTGTTTCGATAGAATTTTTGAGGAGCTTCTGCTTTTATCATGGCGATCTTTGATTGCCTCAGCCTTAAGTAGATCGGATGGCCGAAGACAGTGACAAAATAGTGGTGTTGTGGTCCCTTATCACACCCTACCTTCCGAGTAAATACAGCATAAAGTCAACCCTAGAGGCAATCCAAATCTTTTGTTGATCCAAACAACACTATATATATACAACGTGACGGAGTCTCCATGGTTTTCAGTGCTTGGTCCGATTTTTAGTAATTTCTACATGTCTAAACAATTTAAACCTGGTTTGAATACAATCAATTTCGATATTTCCAACAACGTACTCAAATGTCTGTAATCAGACCAGGGACCACAACACCACTATTTTGTCACTGTCTTCGGCCATCCGCCACGGTAGGGATGGACTTATATTTTCAATTCAATTATCTTTATTGTTAATAGATTAAATGTTCTATGTTTACTGTGTGTTAATATTTAATCTTTGATAATGGCTTATGTGAGCCGAAAGCTTAGACCCGATAAAAAATTCAACAAATACTGTGATTTTTTGTTGTCTTTTAACGACATCACCATCAAGTATATCAGACGGTATGAACGGATCCTACACAAAATTAATAGACAAAACTTGTCTATATTATTCAATGAAACCTGCATTAATGAAAAAATGCTGCCAACATACACACAATATATATATATATATATATATATATATATATATATATATTGAGATGGAAACTCAATACATGATTAAACAGTTATAAAACCAGAATTTATTTCGCCAATGCAAAAAATAAATTACAATTGCCTTCTTCGGAACGTTAAAAAATAATACTGTTCTGGATAATAGCCATTGAATTCTCTATATTTATCTAATTAAAAATTAATATTAATTCGATAAAATCTGTTGGGTTTTCAGCTTCAGTTTTATAGGTTTGCCATTTTTTCTTATATATATATATATAATGAAAATACACACTGCCAAATAGGAATAACAACTAATCAACACATCTCTGAAGATGGTTCATGTGAGCCGAAAGATTAGAACCAACTTAATAAAAATTAAATGTGGGAGAAATTTCTCTTTATTTTCACCTGAAATTAAAGTCAAAATACAATGTTTAGAACGGTTCTTGATTAAACATAATAGACATTCATTGTCACTTATATTTAACAGTACATATATATATATATATATATATATATATATATATATATATATATATATAGGTTATATTAAATATAAACAACCAGCTAGGTTTTAAGCTTTCTACTTAAATTTTTATACATATATATAGTCATCCGCAGACGGAGTTCAAATTCATTATTTAATATATATTTAAATATTTAACCTCAAGCAAGGCGGTTTTACTACCACTGATCGCAGGGGTTTATATATATATATATATATATATATATATATATATATGTATATATATATATATATATTACAAAAAGGTGTACAAGACCCTGAGAGCCCTTGAAGTAGAGGGCTAAATTAATCAGAGGCTTATACGGATAAAAGAAGATTATGTTTAACTCTAGATATGAAATTGGTTACTCAATTCAGTGGGTGCATGAAGAAGTTTTAGGTGTGAAAACATACTGTGACACTATCTTCCGCTGGTATATTCGGTAAATTCCGTTAAGCTTCGATAAGGACCCGAAAGACCTTTGTTGTTTTAAAAGTTGCATAGAGAAATGACAGCTCTGGTTATAGAAAAGACAATTGTACTTTCCGCTTTTGTAATTAATATTTTTTTTATTACAAAGAATTTATTCGCAACCCTCCGGGCGTCTTTGACCTTGTTCACTCATTGATTTTTTTTTTTTTTGTGCCGTGTTTATTTTTAACAACAAGTGTACACCAGCGTCCGGTCTGGTTCTGGTAAAAAGATGGCTGCTGAAATTGCACAACGCGACTTTCTGAGATCAATTTACAACGTGGGCAGTGATCTGTTGTTGCAATAGACGTCTTAAAAACCAGCTTTTGTGGCGAGATCATCACGACCTGCAACAGCGGCCCGAAAGCGTCGATACAGAGGGTATCGTTTCGACATCACCGCAGCGGGATCCGTTCCCGAACCAGCGTGCGACCGAACCAACCGGCCAGCCGGATGGCAGTGTCACAATTGGTGCCGTCACGACCGTCGAATACAGAATATATATGTGTGGTTTCCTGTAATGAAAGTGGCATATCGGGCTCTAACCGTGAGAGTTAGATCGGGTTGAATTAAGTAATGTAGTTTATCCGAGCATTTTTCAAGTAGCAATAGTGCTGTAAGAGACACATCAAATTAAACTTGTGAGTTATATGAGTGTGGAAAAGAATTCATCAGTCACACTGCGTAAGATGCTGTTCCGTAGTCGTTTGTTCTGTTGCATCTATTGACAAATGACAACAGCCAAATCGAAGACACTGCATTGTAAAACCGAAATTAAAAAATAGTAGCAGATTCTCCAAAATGAACTCATCAAAACACACAACAACTAAATACCATCTTAAACAAATCAATAATACATTAGCCTTACCCTCTCTTCTGATCTCAAGTGGAACCGCTACATCGAATCCATAGCTAAATCCACTGCTGAGAAGGTTGGGTCACTGTCTCGATCCAGGATGTTCTGAATCCATCCTGCATATATACAAGTCTACCATTCGACCCTGCATGGAGTACTGCTGCCATATATGGTCAGGCGCCCCTGCCGCTCACCTCAGTGTTCTCGACAGGCTCCAAAGGAGAGTTAGTAACGTGACTTGGCGGCTCGACTACAGCCACTTCCCCACCGACGAAATGTGGCCTCCCTTTGGCTGTTCTATAAGTACTTTTATGGCGTCTGCTCAGACGAACTTAAGTCACTGATACCTCCTCAACAGGTGTTTACTCGTGCAACCAGAATGGCAACTGGGTCCCACCCATTCACAGTTAGGTTAGCCAAATGCAGACGACAATTCTACTCCTGCAGCTTCTTCTCTCGCACTTCATGCCTGTGGAACTCGCTCCTATATTCTTGCTTTCCTAACGGCTACAACCTCCAGAAATTTAAATGCAATGTCAATACTCATCTACTAACCACTTGACTCTAGCCCTTCCCCGACCCCGTATATCCTTCCCTTTCTATCTCCACTTGCAACTGTCATCACACCTGCATTTTCATCTTCTATTGCTTCTTTCTAATTGGTTTTTAATCCTCTTCTCCCTCCTCTAATTAAATTTCTTTCAGTTATGTAGCCCCCTGCACATCAGTGGCATTTACGCCTTGCCCGGGGTGAAATGATTAAAAAAAAAAGAACTGAACTAACAACTCAGTATTACTAAAAGACTCAGCAACTTATCACCAACAAACCAGAAAATGATTGAATACCGAAATAACCGAATAAAAGATTAATTAAATCTTCCTTGTCGGCCATATTTAATAATATTTGAAAATATTTAACGGTATTTGAAAGGAAAGTGTTCAAATATATATTATATTACAATTAAGCAGATATAAACTTCAGCACATTAAAGAAAGGTGTACAAAAAAAGCCATAAAAGCAATGCACCACCTGCAAATCTTACACCACTTAAGAGATGGTAGTCATCAAGTAAAATGAACCGCACAGAAAATAAAGACATCAAGTGAAATCCAAAAACTTTGGAAAACGACAACGGAAAACATAAAGAAAAAACAAACAAAAAACGTGAAGACTGAAGACAACGCAATAATTCTTTCACGAAACATCGGAGTTGGCACTGAAATAGCACTTGAAAGAAAGGTTGCTGTCCAAGTATACATTATATATATATATATATATATATATATATATATATATATATATATATATATAAACTTATTTATAAATGAATCTTTGTCTGTGTGTGTATCCGTTACTTATAGGCTCCGAAACGGCTGAACCGATTTTCATGAAAATTTACACATTTCTACTCCAAACGTTTGCGAGTTTTCTTAGCTAGGCTTAGTGTCGAGGTACGATAAATATCGAAAATCGATAGTCGAAAAAATCGGGTTATGGAAGGAGTGGTCCGATTTTAATCAAATTTGATACACTCATAGACAAAGACATGAGAAACGATATTCAGAAGTTTCAAGATTGCAGTTCTTACAATAGTGCAGAAAATCGATAATATATCTATATAAATGGCAAGATGTTTGTGCGTGTGTCTGTTTATCTGTTTGTATGTTCTTTATACAAATCCACAATTTTATCCAATTCTCACCAAACTTCACACAAATATTCTTTAGACTGAGTCTGTGCTCCAGGGCCATGGATTAGTTTTAAAGCTTTCATTACACCCGAGCAACGCCGGGCTATACTGCTAGTATATATATATATATATATATATAGTTTTGGGTTATAATCAAATTAGGCCAGTACCCAATGGTACACACATGCATACACACATACACACCTGTGTCTGTGTGTCTGTCAAATTTTCGATTAACCACACATATACATAATTTGTTAACATTTTCCGATTGCATGAAATGCAATGATTATATTGAATCGCTTTCTATATTTTTCATGAGAAAATTTAGTTCCCAATCTCAATTTACAAGGACAAAAGAGCTCAATGCTAGTTTTGATGTACCTATTGAATCATATGATTCGTCCCACGTTGCTGGTCTTGTAGGAACCTATATATTATATAGCTTAAGTAAATTTTTATACCATAAACATATCGGGTTATATCGTGATGATGGCCTTATGTTTATCTCGAATAGAATCCATAAAAATATCATTAGAACCCTTAATTTTCGGGGCTTTATAATTGGAGTCTCCTTCAAGCGTAAAATAGTTAACTACTTAGATATTACCGCTAACCTAAATAACGGCTCCCACAGCCTTATCGCAAATAAAATAATAGCCCCACTTATATTAATATCTCTTCTTATCACCCAATAACCTTTATAAAACCGATCCCCAACATCAATAATATAAGGATTAACCGTTTATCATCCAACGTCAAAATGTTCAATGACGATAAGGAAATTTACAACAAGGCCCTTCAGAAGAGTGGATACAAAAATAAATTAATGTATGTACAACCAACTGTTAACCCTAAACCATCTAATATTAACAAGCAAAATGTAGAAAAAGGAAGGTAATATAGTTTAGCCTCATTCATTCTGTAGACTAGCTGATATATATATATAAATATAGGAAAATACTTTCTCAAAATGCAGGGTTCCAGAACACCCTGATTAAAAAGGCAGTTTTAATGCGGGATATCCGGTTCTCAAAAGCACAACACAAATTTCAAGAAAATACAACGCAATAAGAAATGCTGTATAAAAATATGAAACAAATAATTTCTTTAAATCAATAATAACTGGAACAAATTTTATAGAAAATCTTGGATGACAAACTTAAGGATAAATTTTAAATTTTAAGTTAATTGTCGAAAGATTCCATTTCTATTTTTACAAATACATACATACACACACACACACACTCATACGCACTCATACACATATCTTACTTAAATATCAATTTCTAAAAGATTATCAAAATTCACGTATTAAATTTAAAATTTACAATTCAAAACCTAAAATTTACGGCGGTATTTGTTTAAAAGGAACCTATATATTATATTAATGCAGTCACTCTCTCACCAGTTTGACGTGGCTTGCCTGTGCCTCTTCTATAAATACTTTCATGGTTTCTGCTCTGATGAACTTAAATCACTGGTGCCCCTTAGGTGTGAGTTTGCACGAGATACTAGATTGGCAACTAGGTCCCACCCTTTTACAGTGAAACCGATGAAATGTAACCGCAATTTCTACTCCAACAGCTTCTTTTCTCGCACTTCCCGCCTGTGGAATTCCCTTCCGCATGCTTGCTTCTCCGACGGCTATAACCTCTAGGAGTTTAAATGTAAGGTCAATAGACACCTCCTAACACACTAACCTTCCCATTCTCTCCAACTCTCCCCTATGTACATCCTAACTCGTCTATCGCCCTGTGTAACCCCCTGCGCTATAGTGGCAGTGGAATGCTTTGCTTGGGATGCATGATTAAAAAAAATTTCTTTATAATTTATATAGGGCTCTTCTTAAAATTTACCAAAATTAATTTTTTTTGTTTACATTAAAAGTTTATATAAATTTTGCATAAGATATTTTGATATTAATCTTAACCTAAATGACGATTCCCACCAGCCTTATCTCAAGGGAAATAATACCCCCAGTAATATTAATATCTCCTCTAATCACCCAAAAACTATTATAAAACAGGTAACCAACATCATAAATACTAGAATTAACCGTTTATCATCCAGCGTCAAAATCTTCGATGAAATTAAGGAAATTTACAACAAGGCGTGGTTACAAAAATAAATTAATGTACGTAAAATCAACTATTAACCCTGAACCATCTAATGCCAAAAATAGAAATAAACGTGGAAAAAAAGAGAGTAATATTCTCCACCCCCACCACATTTTGTAGACTAGCTAATATTAATACAGGAAAATATTTTCTCAAACAAATAAATAAACATTTCAAGAACAACAATTCTCTACATAAAATCTTTAATAGAAATTCTTTAAAATTTATCTATTCCTGCACTCCAAATATAGACGATAAAAACAATCAAATGTTAAAGAATTTAAATAATACCAACGCAATAACAAGAATATTGAATGCTTGTAATTGTAAATCCGTGAATATCTGTCCAGTGGAAGGCAAGTATAGATCTACCCACGTACTCTACGAAGCCCCAATATCACAAACTAGCAACAGAACAAATTACCAAACATATATCGGTATCTCTTCTGGGGAATTTAAGCCGTGGTACTATAATCATAAGCATTCCTTTTCCAAACAAAATAAAAAGTTTCAAATATCCCTTTAACGAAGGTTTTGGAAAATAAAAGAACTAAACTCCATAGTTAGTTTGAAACTGATAAGCTCAGCCCACGCGCCCAAAAACTTTTACGATAAGTGTAATTTATGTTTAGGGGACAAATTAAAATAAGTATCCAAATCGACAGCTACTTTTAAATTTACGTAAGCATTTCATTAGCAAATGCCGCCATAAATCTAAATTTTTGAATATTAAATTTTAAATTTTACTTTGTGATTTTCGATAATTTTAATTTAAATTTAAATAAGTAAATTTAACCCCCCATATTAAATACCCAATAATAATCACAGTATTCTTTATTAATTCTCCTTTTCTAAAAATCTATTAATTTAAATATAAGAACCTATAGACCAACACTTTAACCCTTATATTTTCTGTCCCTTTACATATGTTTTTCCTTTCATTGCGACGAATCCTATTTCCATTTCTATTTTTCTAGTACTTAATTAATATCCCTGCTAATTAAGTACTTTCCTGCATTTTGTTTTATATATATATATATATATATATATATATATATATATATATGTATGTATGTGTGTGTGTATATATATATATATATATATATATATATTTCAAACATATACTGTTAGATATAAAAGAAAATGAATGTCTATTATGTTTAAACATGAGCCGTTCTAAACATCGTATTTTGACTTTGATTTTAGTTGAAAATAAGGACAAAATTTCTCAAACATTTGGATATTTTTTTATTAAGTTGGTTCTAAGCTTTCGGCTCACATGAGCCATCTTCAGAGAGATTACAAGGACGTAAACACAAAAACATAAAAAAGCTTAGAACCAACTTAATAAAAAATTAATAAAATGTTAGAGAATTTTTGTCTATTTTCATCTGAAATTAAAGCCAAAATACCACGTTTAGAACTGCTCATGATTAAGCAAAATAGACATTCACTGTCTCATACATTTTGTATATGTTTAGAAAATTATCTTCTGCCTAGATACACTATATATATATATATAGTGTATCTAGGCAGAAGATAATATCTATATATATATAAAAGCGTTTCACCCCGAGCAAGGCATGTCACTGCCACTACTGCGCAGGGGGCTACATAGAGTGGAGAAAGAATGATTAAATATAGGAAATGTCAGAGGGTGGGTGATAGGCGGGTAAGGATACCGTGAATGAGGGTTGGGTAGATGAGAGTGTTCTGAGAATAATTGGGAGTTAGTGTGATAGGAGGTGTCTATTGACACTACATTTAAACACCTGGAGATTGTAACTGTCGGGAAAGCAGACTTGTGGAAGGGAGTTCCACAGGCGGGAAGCGCGAGAAAAGAAGCTGTTGGAGTAGAATTTACGGTTACATCTTATTTGTTTAACTGTAAAAGGGTGGGACCTAGTTGCCAATCTAGTATCTCGTGTAAATTCGTGCTTAGGCGGCACCAGTGATCTAAGCTCATCGGAGCAGAAGCCATGAAAGTACTTGTAGAAGTGGCACAGGGAAGCCACATCACGCCGGTGAGAGAGTGGTTGCAGTCGGTCTGCCAAGTTAGAATCAACCACGTTACAGATCCTCCTTTTTATTTTGTCAAGAAGCCCAAGGAGAGCAGCAGGGGCACCCGACCAGATATGGCAGCAATATTCAATACACGGGCGGATGGTAGATTTGTATGTGTGCAGAATAGATTCAGGTGGGAAAAACTTCCGGGCCCTGCACAAAGAGCCGTCTTTCATAGCGGCAGATTTGGCAATGGATTCGATATAGTCATTCCATTTGAGGTCTGCAGAAAGTATAAGGCCAAGGAGGCGTAGTATTTTACTCTCTGGGAGGCTAGCCTGTCCCATGTTAATGGGAGGTAGGTGCGATTGTCTATGGTGGTTATTTGATAACAGCTTCGTTTTAGAGGCATTGAAATTTACCAGCCATTTCCTACCCCAGGCCACTACGGATTGGAGGTCCCTTTCAAGTACGGCAGCGAGGTTCACTTTGTCGTCCACACCTGGTTTTTGATCGATGCGTGAGTAGATTGTTGTGTCATCGGCATACATGCCAACTTGGGATCTAATGGCGTCGGGGAGATCATTAATGTAGATCAGAAAGAGCGTGGTACCTAGGATAGAACCTTGAGGGACGCCCGCGTTCTTATTGTTGTTTTGGGAGGTATGCCCATTTAATACCACCGTCAATGTGCGGTTAGAGAGGAAAGACTGGATGAGGTCAAACAGATGTCCAGTTATCCCGTAGCTCCGCAGTTTGCACAAGAGGCCAGCATGCCAGACCATGTTGAACGCTTTGGAGATATCCAAGGCAACGGTTCGGGCCTCACCATTCTTGCCAAGTGCCCGGTATATGTACTCGGTAATGGTCGTTAGCATATCAGCAGTAGACTTGGTGAAGCGAAACCCGCACTGTTTGTCAGAGAGAAGCCTGTTGGCCGTGAGATGCTGAATCACCTCGGCGTTGATAATGGATTCTAAAACTTTGCCAAAAATCGAAAGGAGACTAATAGGATGGTAATTGGCGGGGTCTGAGGGTTCGCCAGAATTCTTAAATATAGGAACTACACAGGAGGACTTCCAACAGGCAGGAAAACAGGAGGCAGATAGGCAGAGGTTATAGAGTTTAGAGAGGACAGAGGAAAGTTCTGGGGCACATTTCTTCAGTACTATGACTGGGATTCCGTCACTGCCGCTCGCTTTGTGTGGGTCAAGTTGTGCAATTATCTTGGCGCCCAGCGAGGGTGTAATGTGGACGTTATTTAGTTGAGCCTTAGTTCTGGGTGGGAAGTCTGGTATAGGTATTCCTAACGAGTCCAGTGTCGAGTTGGTTGAGAATCTACGGGCAAAGCATTCAGCTTTGTCCGCTGGGTAGGTGAGAACTCATTGATTAGTGAGGGTATTGAAGTCTTGTTCCTGCTGAGCACCAAAACTTAGAGGATGCGATGCGTTGCCTAATTCTGGTAGCAAACGCCCTCTTGGCTTCGTTCAGTACTTTTTTACACTTGTTCCGTGCTGAGGCGAAAAGGCGCCTGTTTTGGTTCGACGAGCAGCTTAGATAGAGCCAGAAGAAATGGTTCCGGTGGGCAATGGCGGCCGAGCAAGCGGGCGAGAACCAGGGGGACGAATTTGGTTTTAGTTGGAATTTCCTGGCCGGGATAAAAGCATCGATGCCAGCCTTAACCCAAGAGGAGACCTCGGAGGCACAGTCTTCGACAGGAAGATCGAAGACGTTGATCCAGGGGACGTCGCAGAGGAAGTCTCTGAACGAGTCCCAGTCTGCTATTTGGTAGCAGTATGATATTCTGATGGTCTGGTTTACTTGGGTAGAGTTAGTGCGGATTGAGATATATATTTTAAATATGCACCTGATGATTGCATAATGCATGAAATTCCGTGTCGTACCATAGACATAGGATAATATTGTTTTTTCATTAAACTCCACATTTCGAAATTACAAATTTAATTTTTGCACAATGCACCCTGATTCTTAAAAATCTACCTTGAATCCTAATAAGTGCTCGTAAATATATCGCCCTTTGTAGTTAAATTACTAAGATGTGTATCACTCAATCCTTATTATCTAAAGAATCTTACAACCTAAACTATTTTCTGGCATTAAATAAATGCTAAGTGTGGATAAGATATATTAAACGAATAAGTCAATCAATGATATGGCAATGAATATTGAAAATTCTATTCACAGATAAAGAAGAGACTTGAGGTAACAGAAACATGGTTCTACAGAAGGATAATGAGAATCTCATGAACTGAACATGTGAGTAACTATGAGATTTTTAATTAAAATACAAATAAAACAAAAATGAACATTTACATATCTAGAAACAGAAAAAGACAACTGACATTTCTAAGGCGATTAATGAAGTCAAATTCACCGTATTCCGTAAATTCACGTTAAGGTGGGGCATAAAAAAATCAACGTATAACGGACCGTGTTGGACTGACTAAGTGTTTAGCAGAACAGGGTTTAGGTGAGATAGCACAAAGAAATATTTTGCTAAAAGCCACTGAGAACAGGAAACGGCAGAGAGCCATGATCGCCAACTTGCTAGAAGGACCCGTTATATAAAAGACGAAATTCTAATAAATATAATTTGTCTTACGAGATGTATGTTTTTCATTTCTGTATAAAGAAAGGGTTATATTTTTTATGCTGAGTGTCAGGCTGTCAGTTAATTGCCCTACGTGATACACTCCTAAGCAATCATATCTCGAAAAAGACCTGACTGACTAGGCAGAAGATTTTCCCGCAATAGGTTACCATTACATTCTGCGTTAAACTGATTGCCAGCCAAGGCTATAGAACCCAATCTGTCCTGTTATTTAACTTATAGCTAGAGGGGAAAGAGATGTATTATATTATGTAGTAATTATTGGGGGATCAGTTTATTACTTCATAACAATATAAGACTGATCCCCCACTTTATGCCCAGTAGAAGCCTTAATCATGTTTCCAACTATTATATTCGCTCAATTAGTTGAGTGTCATACGTGATACACGTCTCGAAAGCGGCATGTCTTACTATGAATAATATTTTGCTGCAGTAGGTTGCTATTAATTTCTGCTGTAGACTGGTAGCCAACCAAGGCTATAGAACACAATTTGACTCATAGCTTGAGGGAGATGAGATTATATTATTACGTCGTAATTATTAGGGGATCAGTTTATTACTTCATAACAATAGAAAACCGACCCCCCCACTTTATGACCTATAGAAGCCTTAATCATAATTCCAAATATTATATTCAGTAAGTCAATTAAGTGCCATACGTGATACACGCTCTGGGCGATCATGTCTCGAAAGATACATGACTGACTGAGCAGAATATTCTGCTGCAGTAGGTTGCTATTACTTTCCGCGGTAAACTGGTTGTAAACCAAGGATATAAAACACAATCTGTTCTGCTATTTAACTCATAGTTGGAGGGAGAAGTGGCGGATGGTTATATTTCCCAAAAATTTTTGCGCGTAAATCAATGCAACGAATTCAATTGGAATTCGAACTCGTCTCTTCCATTTCTCTCTCCGAGCTGATATATATTGCAACACAACGGGCATCCCGGTGCTGAGTATAAAAATTTACAAATATTTCTGGCATTTTAAATGAATTATGACATTCAAAAGAAGTATTTTAAAATTATCTCACTTTGGCAAACAGCAATATATACAACAAGGTCAAATAAATCATGTATTTTTACAGTTTTAAGGATTCGAAATTCAAACAAAGAAAAAAAAAGCAATAAAAGAAATATCCCTAGTGACGTACAAAGTCGACATCTTTTCTGTAACTAACAAAGTCTATATCATGTTAACAAATATAAATTCTTAACATTCCGGTATAGATTCAATGAAATATTCATATTTCTTCTGAGAAATTCCTAAACTTGATCCCAAAACTGTTAAAATATTCAAATGCACAGTTGCCCTTTTTGGCTTCAATAAATTTTCTCTCTCGTATTAACGAAATAATAAAAAAAAAAAGCGAAAGTCATTTTCAACTACACAACCCTTCACTCACAGTAGGCATTCTCTAACCAGAATTAGAGACAGACTCGTTTCAGGAAAAAAAAAAGATTGGTATTATAAAACATGACTAGGAAATTA
>JBBBDQ010029698.1:0-30000 GCA_037127315.1 Ascarosepion bandense | reverse complement strand
CTTATGCACATTAGTGTAAATAAAAAGGAAACTAAATTGCTGAGAGCCAAAAATTAAGTGAAACCCAATAATTTAACTTATCAATACGTAGGTGTAATTACCTCCGAGAAGTATAGAGGCGACCGTCTTTTCTCATTCGAAGAAATATATTCGGTACTGTAATGTCGTGTTGGTAGGACTTTTTGCCATTTAGGAAGTAAGTGTCCGGCACCCATATCTTGTGCAAAAATTTGTTGTTCAGTTGCAGTTCCGTGATATTCCCAAGATTGAAAGCCAACCTTTTGTCGTACCAGACTTGTCTGTAATAGAGCTGCATTGAGTAGGACTGAAAAACAAAACAAAGAAAATATGTATTTGTCGGGAAATGAAGGAAAAACAGTCAAAATCAAAATCACACAAACATTTAAGTTAAAATATTTACATACAGAAATATTAATAAACAGACGAGTAATTGAATAGGAATATATATTACTAGATTATGTACATAACTAAATTGAAGTGATTTGTGCATTATACGTTATTAATTTCTCAGGAAATGTATACAAGCAGTCAAAATCAAAATGATACAATCTGATAAAATATTTACAGACAGAAATATGAATAAGCAGGTGAGCAATTGAGCCATATAGGAATATATATTACTAGATTTCCTACATAACTAAATTGAATTGTTTTGTGTATTATATGTTAATAATTTGTCGGGAAATGTATAAGAACATTAAAAATTAAAATGATACAAACTAATAAAATATTTACAGACAGAAATATGAATCAGCAGGCAAATAATTGAGGCACATAGGAATATATATTACAAGATTTCCAACATACCTAAAGTGAATAGATTTGTGAATTATATTTTATTAATTTGTCGGGAAATGTATACAGAGAGTCAAAATCAAAATGATACAATCTGATAAAATATTTACAGACATAAATATGAATAAGCAAGTGAGCAATTGAACCACAAAGGTAAATATATTATTAGATTTCGTACATACGTAAATTGAATTGATTTGTGCATTGTATGTTATTAATTTGTCGGGAAATGTAGAAAAAGAGTCAAAATCAAAATGATACACACTGATAAAATATTTATCAACAGAAATATGAATAAGCAGGCGAGTAGGAGTGCCACGTAGGAATATATGTTACTAGATTTCCTACATACCTAAATCGAATTGATTTGTGGATTATATGTTACTAATTTATCGAGAAATGTAGAAAAAAGAGTCCAAATGAAAATGATACAAACTGATAAAATATTTTTAGACAGAAATATGAATAAGCAGACGACTAATTAAAGCACATAGGTATAGATATTACTAGATTTCGTACATACCTAAGTTGAATTGTTTTGTGCATTATATGTTACTAATTTGTCGGGAAATGGAGAAAAAGATTCCAAATGAAAAAGATTCCAAGTGAAAATGATACAAAATAAAATATTTATAGACAGAAATATGAATAAGCAGGTGAGCAATTGAGCCACAAAAGTTAATATATTACTAGATTTCGTACATACCTAAATCGAATTGCATTATATGTTATCAACTTCGTTATTCTATTAACTGTAGTAAAAATGAAGTTTTTGACAACTTCAAATTAAACACATTAATGCATTAGAAAGAAAAATTCAACTTTGGTTTAGTATGCTATTTTAAATATAAAATAGAGAGAAATATGCAGAAACAACGTAAAGTAACATTATATTTTTTCTCACTCATCAGCCGTAATGTTCAAACAAACATGAGAAAATTATTCCTAAATTTAATTCACAAACATTTCAATCATTCCATCAATCTAAAAAAAGATTATCAAGAAAAACCGTGTTAAAGTAAGTTAAAGTTGCGTTAAAAATATAGATGAATATATTTAACAGCATAAAATATGAAATCAAACAAATACTTGGCCTACCTATATAATTAAAATAACCCTATCACTAATTATACTGACCCTACTAAAACTAATTCCAACTGTCAAAAAATATAAGCTCTGACCGTTAAACTGCCAGTGCATATCTTAAAAGTATTATTTATAAAGCTTGCACTCATTCGGATGACGATGCTAAATTTTATTTGGGAGCCACATCACATAAGTGGAAATATCGTTTCAGTAATCACATGTTCTAAATCTCACCACAAGAATTATAAATCCTACCAGACCAGAGATTGGAAAAATTAGTAAGAATATACTAGAAAGAATTAGCAAAAAAATCATGGAATGGTATTCCATGATTTGTTTGCTAATTTCTTTGAATATTGTTTTTTCTAGTATGTTTTTACTAATTCTTTTAATCTCTGGTCTGGTCGGATTATCATTCTCGTGATTGGACTTATATTGAAGTTCATGGAATCATTGGAATCATGGAATACTTGGAATTAAGTTTATGGAAAGACACCACATATGTAACAAATTGGTTTTATAATATAAAAAAACTGCTCTTTTATCCAATTCGAAATTGAGGACTACTATCCAATCGATATCAAAAGAACTATTTCTTACAGCATTTGAATTCGCCATTTTTTACTCAGATGTAACGGAGGAGGAGAAAATAATAAAAATGAATGCAAAAGCATCTGTGCTCATTCATAAAGAAGAACAGTGAAGGAAATTTAATTTCAAAGAGGAAAATTTGATATTACCATGGGATCTCCGGACTCTACGTATTTCTTCAAATCTGGTAGGATTATTAATATTATATAATCTCACAGATTAGAAGTAGATAGTAAAGACATTGTATTAGATAGAGACGATGGATTTATGTAATAAGAAATGCCACAAATTTTAATAGAGATAAAATTAGAAAGATAATACATAAAGAATTTTAAAAAAACTTCATTTAAAAGTAACAATTAAAGCAAATATAAAAAAGTAGATTTCCTTAGATCTAGAGAAAAATATACACCAGCCATACAAAAAAAAAATTTATTATGCATCCATCAGAAGACTAGCTACCCTCCATCTGTTATCAAACATGTACACTCATCAATTGAATAGAGAATTAGTAGAAATTCAGCTAATGAAGACGAATTTAATAAGCATAGCAATTTTTATAATACAGCCTTAAAAAATAATGTATATAAGTACCCAAATATTAATTATGTAAACGAGAAAAGTAACCCACGTAGAAAAAATAGAAACAGAAATATTAACTGGTACGCATCCCCTTTCAATCAAATGGCTCGTAGTAAATTGAGGGAAGAAATTCCTCCCGTTAATTAGGAAACACTTTCGGGAAAAAATCCACTAACTAAGATCTTTAATAAAACACTTTTATATTAAGTTACAGCTGTATGAACAATCTAGAAAAAATCTATAAAAAAACACAATTATAATATTAAAAAATACTTTAAGAAAATCAATAAAAGCAACCGGATAACATAAAATAACAATTTAGACAAGGAAAAATGTAATTGTAAAAACCTTATAGCCTGCCCGTTAGAAAGCAGGTGCCTAACGGAATCAATCATCTATCAATGATAAGTATATTCAACGGAAAACCCAAATAATATCTAAATTTTCATAGGGAGTACTAAAAATACTCTTAAACAGCAGATTTACCAGGGCACCTATTCATTTAATAATAACAAATACAAAAATGGAACATCCCTATTAAAATATCATTGGTATCTAAAGGAAACAAAAAAAAAGACACTCATAATAAAGTGGAAAAATCTAAAAGAAGCTACAACGTGTAAGTCCTTAAAGGAACCATGTACATTATGTTTATACGAAAAGCTATTTATGATCAAATCACTTAAGAATAAAGATATATTAAATAAACGCAATGAGATAAATGTCATATGTAGACATTGCAAATTGTTCACATCAGAAAATTGGTAAAATCTAAATGAAATAACATGCATATAACCAGCAAGTGCTTAAGGAAAATAATTACTGACGAACTCTCAAAATAAATTGAAACAAAATTATTTATTTATAAAAAATATTTTTTTATATAAAAAAGCATTACAACAAATAAATAGGTAGACTAAAAATGAAAAGAAAGTGAAAAGTACAGCCTTGATACAAAATGAGCATATCACATCAAAGGCAATAGAACTAAAGGAAAAGAAGGGAAAATGATAAGATTAGGTTAAAGTCAGGTTGACACCATGACTGTTGAGGAGGGAAAGGAAGAAGGGAGAAGGGTAGGATAAGGGAGGGGAAAAAGGAAAAAGAGAAAAGTTGGTTAGTATGTATTCTTTGGGGCGAAATCCCAAAACGAATCTTCGCTCTGATTAGTTAAAAGAAACATCTCGAAATCTATCTCGAAACATAAAAATTTCCATGTCACAATGTACAATTTATTCATAACTATCTATCTATCTATCTATCTATATATATATATATATATATAGTCATCCGCAGACAGATCTGTTTCGCTGTATCACTGCTAATCAGTACGGTTAGACTCCGATTGCTTTTAACCTAGGATTGAAACCCGACCGAATTGGCGTCAGTTGGCGATACTACCGCTGGGCTGTGGGCGCTCGGTAGAAGAAGGCAGAATTTTTTGCGTGTGTATTATCATTACACTCGCCCAATAGCCAGAGTGCTTTAATTCATTACTGAATGAGCGATGCGTAAATGCTAGAGTAGCTACTGTTTTTCAAAGTCTACCATTCTTCCAGAGTGCTCAACCAGGGTGTGAAAGCGTAAATAGTCATCCGCAGACAGATCTGTTTTGCTGTATCACAGCTCATCAGTACGGTAGACTCTGATTGCTTTTAACCCAGGGCTGAAACCCGACCGAATTGGCTTCAGTCGGCGATTCTACCGCTGGGCTATGGGCGCTCGTTAGAAGGCAGACATTTTAGCGTGTGTATTATCATTACACTCGCCCAATAGCCAGAGTGCTTTAATTCATTACTGAATGAGCGATGCGTAAATGCTAGAGTAGCTACTGTTTTTCAAAATCTACCATTCTTCCAAAGTGCTCAATCAGGGTATCAAAACAAAATGTGGTATGTAGGTAAAATCCCAAGGAATATCCTATTAATATTAATATTAAAACTGATCCAACCAAAGGACTCGATTTAAAAAAAAATATATCTATTTACAGAGCCAAAGATCAGCGAAGAATATACATATATACATCACACATATACACATAACATCTATCTATACCATATTATCCTTTATATCCACTACCAATATCGTATTTCTTTTTCCGTTATTCCATTTTATTATTGTTTGATTTTAATGATAATTAATTTCATCTCAACAATAGTTCAGCTCTATTTTATTTTAAATGTAAAAAATGATTAAAACCATTTGGCAAAGCCGGGTATGATGTCATGTTAACTATTTTCTCTCTATTCTCTTTCCTTTTTATGTATCTTTCCTTTTCTTTCCACCCCCTTTGGTTAACAATTGTAACGTCTGCTTATCCAGCATACGTTTCCCCTCTTTCTCTCTTTTTCATTTCTCGCTTTTTTCTCCCACCTCTCTCCTATGACTTTTCCCCTATCTCTCCTATGACTTTTCCCCTATCTCTCCTATGACTTTTCCCCTATCTCTCCTTTATACCTCTTACTTTTCTCCATCTCTTTTCGTTTCCTTCTCCCACTTCCGTTCCTGTGACACGCTTGTTTTTTTTTATTTCTTTATGTTATGTCGTGAGTAAGAATAAATAACTCAACAACAGGAATAGGTTAATTGTTGTATTCCGTGAAAATAGTATTTACAAAGGTTATTAGTATCCAATACAAGAATAAGGGTTAATCGTCTCAACCGTCGTAAGACGTAGTATGAGCAATGGGTACTTCCGGATCGTCACCGGAAGTCTACGACTGACTTGTAGATCGGCTGCTCGGCACACTCTCCTACGTAGATGCCACCATTACTTTACATAGTAATGGAATAGTCCATTAAAGCCGAATAGGCGCGGGCGTTCCAACACTTTACACATATGTAATCTATAAAAGTATTTTTCAAAAATTGAATGTGTTTGAATCCATTTCCCTATCACTCTTTGTTTTCCCAATCTCTTCCCTACCGTCTATAGCGTCTTGATGCCTCCCTCCTGACATAATATCTCCTCTCTTTTTTAACTACCCGACCGACTTTTCATTCTTATTTCTGTTCTTTTCCTTCCGATGTATGACAATCTTTTTGATTGTTTGCAAAATAAACCGATCGCTGGCGAAGCGAACATACTTCGCCGAAGAAATTATCATACGACACATGTAATTTTCGAAGTTTTATTTGATATATATATAAATATATATAGGCAGAGTGAGTGAGAGATAGATAGATAGATAGAGAGAGAGGAAGAGAGAGAGAGATAACAATATATATATTTATTTATCAAGAACAGTACAAATGTATAATTAAACTGTTTAAGTAAAAACAGTATATCTACTCAAATATGAGTATCGATTAAAAATAATGTCCAAACAAATAAATTTAATACGTGGGATGTTAATTCCATTTCGTCAAACTCTTAAATTTTCTGAAATATCTATCTATCTATCTATCTATCTATCTATCTATCTATCTATCTATTATAAATTATAGTTAAAAACATGTAGATGAAAATTTGTACATGTTCTAAACTATAGTTTATAATACATATCTATCTATCTATCTATCTATCTATCTATCTATCTATCTATCTATCTATCTATCTATCTATCTATCTATCGTCTTCCGCAGACAGATCTGTTTCGCAGTATCCTAGTTTATCAGAAACCCGACTGAAGTGACATCAGTCGGCGATTCTACCTCTGAGCTATTGGGCTCGGTAGAAAGCAGACTTATAGCGTGTTATATGCATTGTAAACACACACACACACACACGCACACACACACACACACACACACACACACACACACATATATATATATATATATTACAATGTTCGTAAATTTTTCGAACCACATTTTATTCTTGTAATCAGTAAACTGTCATACGCTACACACGATTGGTTGATCATGTCTCAAAAGAAACTTGGCTGTCTGGGCAGAAGATTTTCCCTTAGTAGGTTGCCTTTACTTTCTAGGGCAGACTGGTTGCCAACCAAAGATATAAAACCCACTTTCTTCTGTTATTTTACCCATAGGTGAAGGGAGAAGAAACGGAATAATACTTTTCACATGGTCATATGTGCGAAAGTGAATGCAAGAAATTCATCTGGAATTTGAACTTGGCTCTCTGATCTCTCGTTCCGGGCCGATATTAACTGCACCACAAGGAAGTGTATTATTGTATTCAAACTGTATTCAAATCAGTCAAAACAGTAATCCTGGACATGGCTTAGTACGTGCCATGGAGTTACAAGTTTCTATTTCGATAAACTCGAAAATAACGCCAATTAATCTTTGAATGCAGTAACTGTATCGTCTTTGCATTTGAATGACTATTTTGCTTCTAACACTGGTCAGGATGCTTGAATCGGTGTGCAATAAAACAGGGAATAATGTAGTATGTCGCAGAATCTCGTATCTGATATCTGCAAGCTTCTGTAGTGTCGTCTTGGCAGCAGCTCAGCTTAACATTATCATGAATCAGAATTGGACGTCTTTGATAAACCAGTGCCGGTTATATTTTGAATAAGAGTAGGCGCAATTCACCCAGTTACGGCCTATCTGTTCTTTCAATATCGGTTTTGGAATGGTCATTTGTCATGATCAAGCCATTGAGTCGCTCCTTTACGACGGTTACAAAAATCCATTACTTATCACAAGTAAATATTCGATCAAGAATTAGATCATTCGAATTTCTCATATGCAGCATCGAACATACATTAAAACATCGCGTCTTCACCGAGTTAATGTTGAACCAATTCATCGAGTTTCTTGCCGATTCTATTGAGATGGTCTGATATCGTTGAAATACTGGAACTTGTTATCTGAGACAGTTAATTGCCATACGTGATACACATTTTGGGCGATCATGTCTCGAAAGAGACATGACTGACTGGGCAGAAGATTATCCCGCAGTAGGTTGCCACTGCTTTCTGTGGCAGAATGGTTGCCAGCCAAAGCTAAAGAATCTAGTCTGTTCTATTATTTAACCCATAACTTAGGTAAGAGACTGATTAATACCTTTCCCAAGGGTATTTGTGCGTAAGTGAATGCAAGGAATTCAACTGGAATTAGAACTCGGCTCCCCGATTTCTCGTTCCGAGCCGATATCCACTGTACCATTGCATTACACTACTTCAATATGCCCTAAATGATTTTTAAGTGTTACTTAGATGTGGCACAATTGAGGATCAAACCCACTAGTCTAATTTATTGATCTATCGAGAGAAGTTGAGTAAGCATTAAACAACATCGATGTGCCTTAATGATTTTTAAGCGTTAATTAGATTTGGGTTCTTAATTATTCTATTATATTTCTCAAATGCGTAAAGCTTACCTAGCAGAATATATTAGAATATATTTACAAATGTATTTTACCTTGAAAAGTCACATCTAAGCTTGCGATACACTGAACCGGAAAATGTCATTGTTTTTTTTTTTACTCTATTAAGTATATGTGAGTGTAAATCGGACATTTTGAACAAAATATATACGGAAAAACAATTAAAAAAGCGCAGATATGTACGTAAAAGTATATATACGTAAACATATATGCGTGAAAACATATGGAAAATATATAGGTAAAATATATACATAAACTATGTTCGTAAAAACATATGGAAAATATATAGGTAAAATATAACCGTAAAATATGTACGAAAAACATGGAAAATATATACGTAAAATATATACGTAAAAGTATATATATATGTAAAAATATATGCATAAAATATATACGTGAAAACAAATGGAAAATATATACGTAAAATATATACGTAAAATTTATACGTAAACAATATACGTAAAATATATACGTAAAATATATAAGTAAAATATATACGTAAAATATATAGGTAAAATATATAAGTAAAATATATAGGTAAAATAGATACGTAAAATATATAGGTAAAATATATGCGTAAAATATATAGGTAAAATATATACGTAAAATATATAGGTAAAATATATACGTAAAATATATAGGTAAAATATATACGTAAAATATATACGTAAAATATATACGTAAATATTATACGTAAAATATATAAGAAAAATATGTACGTAAAATATATACGTAAAATATATACGTAAAATATATACGTAAAATATATACGTAATATATATAGGTAAAATATATAGGTAAAATATATAGGTAAAATATATACGTAAAATATATACGTAAAATATATACGTAAAATACATACGTAAAATATATAGGTAAAATATATACGTAAAATATATACGTAAAATATATACGTTAAATATATAAGTAAAATATATAGGTAAAATATATACGTAAAATATATAGGTAAAATATTTACGTAAAATATATACGTAAAATATATAAGTAAAATATATACGTAAAATATATACGTAAAATATATAAGTAAAATATATAGGTAAAATATATACGTAAAATATATACGTAAGATATATAGTTAAAATATATACGTAAAATATATACGTAAAATATATAAGTAAAATATATACGTAAAATATATACGTAAAATATATAAGTAAAATATATAGGTAAAATATATAGGTAAAATATATACGTACAATATATAGGTAAAATATATACGTAAAATATATACGTAAAATATATACGTAAAATATATAGGTAAAATATATAAGTAAAATATATACGTAAAATATATACGTAAAATATATACGTAAAATATATACGTAAAATATATACGTAAAATATATACGTAAGATATATAGGTAAAATATATACGTAAAATATATAGGTAAAATATATACGTAAAATATATACGAAAAATATATACGTAAAACATAAACGTAAAATACATAGTTAAAATATATAAGTAAAATATATACGTAAAATATATACGTAAAACATATATGTAAAATATGTACGTAAAATCTATACGTAAAATATATACGTAAAACATATACGTAAAATATATAAGTAAAATACATACGTAAAATATATACGTAAAATATATACGAAAAATATATAAGTAAAATATATAGGTAAAATATATACGTAAAATATATAAGTAAAATATATACGTAAAATATATAAGTAAAATATATACGTAAAATATATACGTAAAATATATAGATAAAATAAATACGTAAAATATATACATAAAATATATACGTAAAATATTTAAGTAAAATACATACGTAAAATATATACGTAAAATATATACGAAAAATATATACGTAAAATATATAGTTAAAATATATAAGTAAAATATATTGGTAAAATATATACGAACAATATATAGGTAAAATATATACGTAAAATATATACGTAAAATATATAGGTAAAATATATACGTAAAATATATACGTAAAATATACAGGTAAAATACATACGTAAAATATATAGGTAAAATACATACGTAAAATATATACGTAAAATATATACGAAAAATATATACGAAAAATATATACGTAAAATATATAGGTAAAATATATAAGTAAAATATATAGGTAAAATACATACGTAAAATATATAGGTAACATACATATGTAAAATATACACGTAAAATATATACGTAATATATATAGGTAAAATATATAGGTAAAATATATACGTAAAATATATAGGTAAAATATATACGTAAAAAATATACGTAAAATATATATGTAAAATATATAGGTAAAATATATACGAAAAATATATACGTAAAATATATACGCAAAATATATAAGTAAAATATATAAGTAAAATATATACGTAAAATATATACGTAAAATATATACGTAAAACATATACGTAAAATATATAAGTAAAATACATACGTAAAATATATACGTAAAATATATACGAAAAATATATACGTAAAATATATAGGTAAAATATATACGTAATATATATAGGTAAAATATATAGGTAAAATATATACGTAAAATATATACGTAAACTTATACGTAAAATATATAGGTAAAATATATACGTAAAACATATACGTAAAATATATACGTAAAATATATACGTAAAAGCAAATGGAAAGCGCTGACGAGCGAAATTAGACGATCGTATGGGAGGAACGGTTAAAAGCCAACCGCATCATTTATTCAGTCAAATGGCAGAAAGCAGCGTAGCCCGACGTATTGACGTTCCACTCATTGATTGCACACAATCGGGAAACAAAGCTCGATGGCGCGCTTTCTGTTAACAATGGGAGTCAAACCTGCGTCAATCCGTCTCCGGAGATTGGTGTAGTGTGGAACATGCAACATGATTCAAGAAAATCTGTACTTATAGGTAGAGCACTTAGAAGTGAGAAGAACAAGAGTAACAGACGAAAGCCGATCTAGTTGTCCATTTACATTGCACATAACGGGACACACCCATATTGTGGACGCCTTGTCAGGGAAGACCTACGAATCACTGGACAATATCAACAAAGATGAAGGGAAAATTTAAAGCAACTGAAATGTGGTTCTACAGAAGGATGCTGTGAATATCGTGGACCAAGAATGTGAGCAATGATGATGTGTTGGAAAGAATGGAAACGGAAAGAAAATTTATATTGAGCATCAGCAAGTGACAACTGAAGTTCCTGGAACATGCAATGAGAAAGGAGGGCTTGGAGAATCTGATACTAACAGGCCAGATAGAGGGAAAAAGAGACAGAGGAAAGCAGAGGATGAAATATTTGAAGAGCCTGAGCAGGTGGATGGTAGAACGGGGGCTGCGGGACGTTACAGGAGAAAGCTTGCTAAGAGCCACCAGGGATATGAAGACGTGGAAGGCTATGATCGCCAACATCATGAAAGGACATGGCACATAAAAGAAGAAGAAGCGACTATCATTGTATCAGCTACAGACCAACACAGTCGAAAGAGCTTGATGACTTTATGCGCCGTAAAAGTTCTATCAGTGTTGTGCCTAAATAGACAGGGCTTCGTCAGTCAGTCAATCTGTTAAGTGACATACGTAACATACACTTTAGCCGATCATGTCCTGAAAGAGACATGACTGACCGGACAAAAGATTATCCAGCAGTAGTTTGCCATTGCTTTCTGAGGAAAACTGGCTGCCAACCAAGGCTATACAACCCAATCGGTTCTATTATTCAACCCTTAGCTGTTGGAAGAAGAGGTGGATTATATTAACAATTACTAATTAGTGGGGGATCAGTTTACTACTTCAGACGAATAGAAAACCGATACCCCACTTTATGACCAGTAGCATTAATTATGCTTCCAACTTTTCGGTCAGTTAAGTGCCATACGTGATACACGCTTTGGGCGATCATGTCTCGAAAGAGACATGACAGACTGGACAGAATATTATCTCGCAGTAGGTTGCCATTGTTTTCTCCCGGTAAGCTGGTTGACAGCCAAAGCTAGAGAACCCAATATGTCCTATTATTTAACACATAACTGGAGGGAATATACGAATTAATACTTTTCCCAATGGTATTTGTGCGTAAGTGAATGCAAGGAATTCAACGGGAATTGGAACTTGGCTCCTCGATTTAACTTTTCTTCTTTGTTTTTAAATAAATATTTCTTTTTCCTAATACGTTACATAGTTTTTGAAAACCCTAATTTCAGACGAATTCATTGGTTTCCTAATGTATCCTTTGTTAAAACATTTCGAAAAATGTTTAAAATTCAATATTTTCTTCATTTGGCATCTCAGATCTGCAATTTCTCTCTTTTATTGTTTCTCTTCTTATATGTGCCCTGTTAAACGTCTCCCTATCCCTGGTGGCTCTTAGCACGCCTTCTCCTGTTACACCATGCAACCCCCGTTCTGTTATCCAACTGATCAGGTCCTTCAAATATGTTATCTGCTGCTTTCCCCTGTCGCCTTTTTTTTTCTATCTGGCGTGTTCGTATGAGGTTCTTCAAACCCCACTTCCTCATTGCATGTCCCAGGAACTTCAGTTGTCTTTTACTGATCCTCAGTATTAATTTCATTTTCGTTTCCATCATTTCCAAAACCTCATCATTGCTCACATGCTCGGTCCATGATATTCGCAGCATCCTTCTGTAGAACCATATTTCATCTGCTTCAAGTTTTTCCTTCATCTTCGAACATATTGTCCATCATTCACTGCCATACTGAAGAACCGACATCACACAGCAATCCAGTACTCTCTTCTTTGTTTCTAGCGAAATTATCCTGTTTCTTTATACTTTACTCAATTTCTGAAATGCTTCCTTCGCCATGCCAATTCGCGTTCGAATCTCTGTGTCACACTTTCCGTTTACTGTTATAACACTTCCCTTAACAAAACAAAAACGTAATTTCCTAAGCGTAACTTCGTTTTGAAAAAAGAAAAAAAACAACAACTTTAGTATGATGCACACAGTGAGGATTGAACTCACAACTCAATCTTAAGCGAGAGAAGCATGCTACTTTTTGTATCAGATCAAAAAGAACCTTTTTACTTGTTGTGGATTCTTGTTTAGAAAACCACACAATATAATAATAATACAAGAGAGATATGAGAGGAAAAATGTAAGCATATTGAACAAAATATATACAACCTGTACACGGTTAGTAGATTCAGGAATACATGTTAGTAGGAGTCAAATATATACAAAGAAGTAAGTCCGGGTAATAATTCTAAGAGTGTGTAAAAAGGGGCGATCCCCAACATTTCCAAGCGTAGTATAGATGTGGCACAAGGCCGAATGTATAGAGCACTCAATCGTAAATGACCGCGTGAAACAAGCAGGTAAACCACTGTACTACGTCAAAGTACTCTAAATGATTCTAAAAGCGTAGCTTTAATGTGTCACAAGGCGAGAACCGGAGTGTTCAACATAATATGACCATAAACAGTTAAGTAACGTTGAGCTTGGTCATTACTTAGATGGGTGAACACTTGGGAATACCAGGTGCTGTAAGCATTTCTTCGGGTATGTGCATTGTGGTGTAGTGGATACAGGTCGGTAAGAGAAATCGGAGAGCCGAGTTCAAATGTCATACGTGATAAACGCCTTGAGCGATAATGTTTCGAAAAAGACATGTCTGACTGGGCAGAACATTTTATCCCGCAGTAGGTTGCCATTGATTTCTGTAGTAGACTAGTTGCCAGCGAAGGCTATAGAAACCAATCTCTTCTATTATTTAACGCATAACTGGAGGGTAGTGACGGATTAATACCTTTCGCAAGGGTATTTGTGCGAAAGTGAATGCAAGGAATTCAACTGGAATTCGATCTCGGCGCCCCGATTTGTCGTTCCTAGTCGATATCCACTGCACACAATGCACATACTGCACCACAACGCAGTAAAAGTTAGTTAAGTCCCATACCTGATACACGCCTTGGGCGATCATGTCTCGAAAGGGACATGACTGACTAGGCTGAAGATTATCCCGCAGTAGTTTGCCTTTGCTTTCTGTGTCAGATAAGAAACGGTTTAATACCTTTCCCAAGGGTATTTATGCGTCAGTGAATGCAAGGAATTCAAACATGAGAAGTGGTACAAGACCCAAAATCTGTAAGCCCCAATTAGCATCGGATTATTAATCTTTATTGATCTTGCGAGAGAAGCTATGTCAGGTTGAATTGGTATAAATGATTTCTAAACGTACGTGATTTGGCAAAAGACCAAATGCGTAGAGCCGTCAGTAACGATCGAACTCACTACACTCTGGCGAATGATTTAACCCTTATCGTCACCATTTTTGTCATCACGTCATCATAATCGTCATCATATTCGTCGTCATTCTTATGACCAGTTCACTCCAAATATTTTTTTCTTTTATAATCGTGTCGCCCCAAGCAAGGCATTTTCTACCACTGCTGTGCAGGGAGTTACATAGGAGGAATGTTATGTGGAGTGAGAGGTTGAAGGGAGTGCCAGGAAGAGAGTAGGAAAGGGAAAAGATTACTGATGAGTGGGGTGGACGAGGAGGAATGTTATGAGGAGTGAGAGGTTGCAGGGTGTTGTCAGGAAGAGAGTAGGAGAGGGGAGAGAGTACTGTTGAGAGTGGGGTGGACGAAGAAAGAGCATGAGAGAGAGGATGTAAGTTAGTGAGACAGGAGATGACTGTTGACTTTATATTTAAATTCTTGGAGATTGTAACTGTCGGGAAAGCAAGTATGCGGAAGAGAATTCCACAGGCGGGAAGTGCGAGAAAAGAAGCTGATGGAGTAGAATTTACGTTTACAATTTATTGGTTTCACAGTAAAAATGTCCAATATTTTTGCTTCTCTGACCAAAAGTTAGAAATATTCTTTTTATTCACTTTGCCGGCAGTCCGACTTGGAATCACTTGAATAAGTCGGCCATACTATTTTGTTTTACTTTCTTCTCAGTTTTTGCCCGATATTTTTGCTTAATTTTAAAACTTTTCATGTCTAACTGCAGGTTTGATTTTATTTTTAGAAAAGTTTTTGACTTGACTTTAATTAAAGTTAAAACTTAATAAGTCACTTTTTTTTCTTTTTTTCTTTCCAAATCTTTCACTTTTTTTCTTTTCTCTTTTTTGTTTTGTTTTCAATTGGAGTAGATAGACTTAAATATCGCCCGGTTCACACTCCACCCACGTCTTTTGAACAGGTGAAGAGGCTCATCCCTTGTTTCCTGTTTAGGATGTGGTTCCCGGCTTTCTTTTTTTCCTATCATTCTACTCTTAAGTAGCTCCATGCGTCACCGCCTTGCTTGGGGTGATATGATTAAAAAAAAAAAACATAAAAACCTCGAACTGCTTTTACTGGCAATTATATATACTGTTTTTCATAAATAATGTTTTTCCATATATTTTAGAAACATGTCTTGGAGGTCTTGTAGTTATCCTTCCGTGTTTTGGTCCTGGGCATGACGGCAAACTGCATCCGGTAGTAAGGCCTCTGATTGGGAGGTTGTCAGGAGCATGGAACTACCTCGTAATTTCTGTTGTTCTCAGGTCTACCCTGACCCGGAGTGGTAGCACCTGTTCGGGTCCCTGCTATGGGCAAATAGTTAACCCCCAAATTGGGGTCAAAACACTATGGAAGTATACAAATACACTTTTATAGAAATATATACATAAAAATAGATTTTTATAATATAAATATACATTTATGAAGGAAAAATATTATTAACAATACATTTTTGAAGAAAAAAAAATGAATACCATAACACATTTTTGGAGGAAAAATATTATTCTCAGAAAAACATTTTTAAATACAAAACTAGAGGACATTTTCAGTTTTCTAAAAATATATATATATATAAAAACAAAAAAATTAATTAAAATCTGGCTAAATCAACCTTTACATTAAAACCGAACATTAAAAAAAAAGTACCTTAAGACTTCATTGTTTTGGCATTAAATCAACCACAGAGGTTGATATGTCGTTAAACAAAACTCAAACTCAAAGCCTTCCGTATTTGCCATTAACGCAGAATATTCTGCGGATTCTACATTATTATATTAGATCCCACCGATAATAAATCCTGTAGGGTCTCCAGCTATCCTGAGATAAACTTTCTGTACGTCTGCAGCTATTATATATATATATATTTGTTAATCATTTCACCCCGAGCAAGGCGGAAACGCCACTGATGTGCAGGGGGTTACATAAATGTAAAAAGATTAATTAGAAAAGAGTGAGGAGTACAAGCTAGTTAGAAAGGAACAATAGAAAGCTGAGAAAGAAGGTGCGATGACAGATACATAGGTGGGGAGAAAGGGAAAGTTATAAAGAGGAGGGGAGAGAGCTAGAGTCCAGTGGTTAGTAGATGAGTATTGACTTTGCATTTAAATTTCTGGAGGTTGTAGCCGTCAGGAAAGCAAGAATACGGGAGCGAGTTACACAGGCGGGAAGTGCGAGAGAGGAAGCTGCAGGAGTAGAATTATCGTCTGCATTTGGCTAACCTGACTGTGAATGGGTGGGACCCAGTTGCGAGTCTGGTTGCACGAGTAAACACCTGTTGAGGAGGCATCAGTGACTTAAGCTCATCCGAGCCATGAAAGTATTTATAGAAGAGACAAAGGGAGGCCACATTTCGACGATGGGGAAGTGGCTGCAGTCGAGCCTCCAGATCAGTACCTATCACATTACAGACTCTCCTTTGAAGCCTGTCAAGAACACTGAGGAGAACGGCAGGGGCACCTGACCATAAATGGCAGCAGTACTCCATGCACGGACGGATGGTTGACTTTTATATATGCAGGATGGATTCAGGTGGAAAAAACATCCTGGATCGGCATAGTGACCCAATCTTCTTAGCAGTAGATTTTGCTATGAATTCAATATAGTGGTTCCATTTGAGGTCTGAGGACAGGGTAAGTCCGAGGAGGCATAGTGTATTACTCTCCGGGAGAATCACTTGGTCCATGCTTATGGGAGGCAGAAGAGGTTGCCTGTAATGGTTGACAGGTAACAGCTTGGTCTTAGATGAATTGAAGTTGACAAGCCACTTCTTGCCCCAGTTCACCACAGAGTGTAGATCCCGTTCAAGGTCAGCAGCGAGATTATGTCTGTCCGCCACGACAGGTTTCTTACTGGTGCGGGAGTATATTGTAGTGTCATCTGCGTAGATGCCTACTTGGGACCAGATTGCAATAATATTAAAAATAATATTTAATAATATTAAAAAAAACACTTGCTTACAAATACAGTAGGAATTCTTCTTTTCTAGAATTCAATTATTTGATAATTACAGATGTGTACGCACATCTTTTTCACAATTTTCTTGAACTTCCCGCCTCTGGAATTCTCTGCCGCCTACATGCTGCCCTGACAATCTCCAAGAATTTAAATGGAAAGTCAATAGTCATCTCCTGTCTCACTAAATTACATCCTCTCTCTCATGCTTTTCTACATCCACCCCACTCTCATCAGTACTCTCTTCCCTCTCCTACTCTCTTCCTGACATCCCCTGCTGTGTAACAATATCTTCACGATACCGGGTTGGCCGATGGTTTCGTGATTACCACATGTTACAGACTGGATGTTCTCTGATCCCTTCCGCGCCCACGTTGTTTCTTAAGATCCGCGAAAGGGGGGATGGATACAATTCAGTCGATGGAGTGTTGAATTTGGCGTCGGAGTAGAAGAATAGTTGCTACACTATCAAAGAAATGAAGAAAAGCGTTTGTTATAAATAGTAACAAACATTTATTTACACTGGTATACAATAATTTCTTATCAAGTTAAAACTAACACCGCGAAGTGGGGGGGGGTGAATGTAGTTGACTGGCGGAAAAAGTTTCTTTAACTCGAAAAAATCTTAACTTCAATTAGGCAGTGTCATTGATGGAGTATGCAGTGGCAAGGGATTCGGTTCTGGGTGGCGAAGAATGACCGACTCGATTTTTTTGCTTTGGGTGTTCTCTATTTATGGGCCCGAATCCAGAATAATTAGCTCCTGATTGGTCAGCCAATAGGGGTCACCGGCCAATGGCTATCGTCGTAACAACACCCCCCCCCGGGTTGCATCCGATTGGTTTAGATAATCAGCCAATTAGTCGCAGTCATCGGGGTGGGCTAACAAAAAGCAGCCCCTGTGGTTGGTTGATCAATGATTTATTACCTTGTGCCATACTTGCACTCAATCCCCGGGTGAAGCAACCCACCTGTTTGCCACGCTCAAAATATGTTTATATTTTGAAATTGAAGTAATCTTTAACATGCCATTACACCTGTAGAGTGTTTTGTTTATAGTAACAGTTTATAGGTCAGCCTTTCGCTTGTGTCTAGATATCTTTATACTTAATGACATCGGGTTACTGCACCTGGTTCTTAAAAATGTTGGATATCCAGAATGAACTTATTTTCGTAATGGTTTAATAAAATAATTATTACAATGATTTAATTAATTATTATTTAATTAATTTTTATTTAATTAATTTTCATTTAATTAATTTCGCCAGTCAACTTTTTGACACTTGAATGAAAGTGTCATACTGCAACCTCTCACTCCTCATAACATTCCTCCTCGTCCACCCCACTCTCATCAGTAATCTCTTCCTTCTCCTACCCTCTTCCTGACACCCCCTGCAAACTCTCACTCCTCATAACATTCCTCCTATGTAGACCCTGCACAACAGTGGCAGTAAAATACCTTCATTGGGGCGACACGATTATAAAAAACATTTCAATATCTTGCCACATAAGTGTAACTAGCAGTATAGCCCGGCGTTGCTCGGGTAAAATGAAAACTTTAAAACTAATCCATGGTCCTACAGATCAGAATTTTTGGACGTTGGCACGACAGACTAAAAAGCAATAGTTGTTTCCAGTTAAAGCGAAACTGTAGACTGAAAGAAAATGAATGGATGTAAGTCAAATATTGATTTCCTGGTATCGATATCAAATAGGTTTTTTTCGTTGAAAACTGAATTTTGAAGGTTAAATAAGTCCTCTGAGTAAATGATATCATGGCTGAGACTAAAAACTACAATTATATTTACTTAGAGCCAAACCCGAAGCAAAAACTAAAATAAAAGGGCTGAAAAAATGCAGACACACAGGCAGATAAATAGACACACACACAAACATCTTGCCTTTTATATATATATATATATATATATATATATATATATATATTATCGATTTTCTGCACTATTGTAAGAACTGCAACCTTCTGAATATCGTTTCTTATATCTTTGTCTATGAGTGTATGAAATTTGACTAAAATCGGACCATTCTTTCTATAACCTGATTTTTTCGATTTTCGATAGCTAAGAACACTTTCTGACGCTTATAGTACAACTGTGTAAATTTTCAAGAAAATCGGTTTAGCCGTTTCGGAGTCTATAGGTAACGGACACAGACACACACACAAAGTTCCATTTATAAATAAGTTTAGATATATACTTCAAATATTTTATCAAAGATCAACTACGATAGTGATTTTTGCGCTCATATAAAATACATATTTCCCTCCAAATGAGAATGTTGTCCGTTATACTAATGTCAAATACATAGTTCGATTTTACCATAAATGTCTACAGAAATCAGTAATGCGAAAATCGTTATCGAAGCCTTTGTTAATCAGCAAGTCCTTCAAATTGATATTTCCCAGTCATTACGTGGCGAGGGAAAAGACTTATTATGAAAATAAATTCTTGAAATATCTTCACCTTTGCTTATCTGTTCACAGTATGTTCCACATTACACCACACTAATGTCATAATGTATTTGGGAAAAAAACATTACTCTCCTCTTTTTTACCTATATAAATAGTTTATAAGCTATAGAATGCATTTAAACGTTCAGGAATCTCATAATTTCTTGTGAAATCAGTCAAAAGTTGAATAAAACTAACAAGCGTCTTTCAAGTTATTATACATCTTTAATGCTTCTACGATCAATCAATTGTAGGAGGTCGTTTACAAGTCTAAGAGGGTCCTGGGTATGACGGTAAACTGCACCCGGCAGTAAGGCCTCTGATTGGGAGGTTGTGAGGAGCATGGAACCACCTCTTAATTGCTGTTGTTCCCAGGCCCACACTGACTCGGAGTGGTAGCATCTGTTAGGGTCCCAGCTATGGGTAAATAGTTAGCCCCAAACTAGGGTCAAAACACTATGAAAATATAAAAATACACTTTTATAGAAATATATATATATTGATTGGTAACATAATCATTACCGAGAGTTTATCACACTGAGCCCGCCCACACATACGAGGGTGAATGAAAATATTAGAACTTGTTTCTAGCGGTTATGAGCTTAAGTCTGGCTTAGCCTTCTTTCCGTAACATCTCTTAGAAAGACACTTCTTGCCAATTTTGAAAAGAATTTCTTCTTTGTTTTAATCGTTCTAAATTATTTTTGATCTGTTAAGAATATGTCAAACACTGATTTAATTTTTCTTAAGAACATCAATTCCGACGGTGACGAGACTGTCAGATTTTGGAATTTGGGGTTATCTGGTACAGATTTTGTAGCGCTTTTTAACTCATTTTTCATTACTTGCTTTTTTCAAAGATCTCTAAAAATACTCACCAACCATTCAGTTTGTCTGTTTCACTTTGGGAGATACGGCGATAAAGTATTATGTCCAGCGGAGGATATTTTATAAAAATCTTTAAATTTGTAAGCAGCGAATTGTGCACTTTCATCTGAAACTATAGCATCCGGAACGCAATATCTTACAAAGAGATCGTGTAAAAATGTCAGTTTCAGCATAGAAGCTGTTTTTTTTTTTATTTTGCGCTTACAAATTTCAGGCCTCTTATTAAAACTTTCCTCTACTAAAATAGATATGATCTGCTTATTAGACTTGGGAAACCTACATGTAATCTTGACCACGGAATATCTGTCTTTGGACATTTCAGAGAAAGCGATTTAGCTAACAGAGTACAAGCTTATAGTTAGATATTTATATTTGAAATTCGCTGATGTCTACTATGAAAATAATTTCATATCAACTTTAGTAATATAATCGGTTTTACTACTCTTTCTGCGAACATCAGATTTTGTCACGTAAACGTCACATGTACGAGGGTCATTCAATAAAAAATGTCCAATTTTCATATAAGGACTTCTACGAGGATCATTCAGTAAATAAAGTGAAGATTTCATTATAAGGACTTCTACAAGGGTCATTCAATAAATAAAGTGAATTTTTCGGCATAAGGACTTCCACGAGGGTCATTCAATAAATAATGTGAATTTTTCGGCATAAGGACTTCCACGAGGGTCATTCAATAAATAAGTTGAATTTTCGCTATAAAGACTTCCACGATGGTCATTCAATAAATCAGGTGAATTTTTTCGATATAAGGCTCATTCAATACATAAGGTGAATTTTTCGGTATAAACACTTCTACGAGGCTTATTCAATAAATAAGGTGAATTTTTCGGTATAAGGACTTCTACGAGGGTCATTCAATAAATAAGGTGAATTTTTCGGTATAAGGACATCTACGAGGGTCATTCAATAAATAAGACGAACATTTCAATATAAGGACTTCTAATACAGATAGAAGCTTATTTTTTAAATTTTTAATTTTTTACCCTTACTACTTTTTCAAAGGGATTTTAAAACGTTCAAGTGTAGTTTACTTTTATTTCTGTAATAAACATATCTTGTTATGATTGTTATTTTTCTTTCTGCTAGAATAACTGGTAATTTGGTTACTACGTTGTAGATTCTATTTTTAATTTCTATTTCAATTATACATCTTCATCTCACCCATTCCCCACCCAATCGTGTGTGGGGCAGGGTTGTTAGCCCTTCGCCCAACCCTCAAACATGGAGGACCAGTGGATTATTTTTGGTTCTTACGTTTACAGCACCTGGCATTCCCAAACGGTCACCCATTTAAGTACTGACCTGACTCGATGTTGGTTAACTTCGGTAACAGGACGAGAACCGATTTAATTTTTAAGACAGAAATATTATTAAGGCTCTTCAAACGGCTCAGTATTTTTATTTTTTTTGTTATCAATCTTGATATCAATCTGCATGTCCTAATTTTTTGAACAGTTGATATTCCATCCTGAAATTGTAATTTAATAAAAGGGTACCTCCAAATTTGCAATCTATTCGCTGTAGGTTTATGAATTAATAGAGATCTGTGGCCTGTCTGCAAATAAATACCCCTTCTGTATGTAAAGTTTTGAAAATTTTATTTCAAACATTATTTCTAGCGCCTTTTTTATTATCTGGCTGTATTTTCTTCTGTTGGTAATAGCAACCGCGAAGCATGGGTGACGGTTTTCATTTTCCCGCCGTAAAATTTATGTACAATTGCTGCTCTTCTATCTTCATACTAGCATACATAGCCAATAAAATTTCTCGTTTTGGATCGTAGTATATTAAATATAAGTCTGACATTAATAATTTTTATTTTTTCCAACGACTTCTGATATATATCAGTTCAGTTCCACTTAACCCATTTTTTTAAGCAAATTGTTTAGTGGAGTTCTGTAATTTGCATATTTAGGTATATAAATTTGGATTTATTTTACAGTCATCATATTTATGTACAATTGCTGCTCTTATATCTTAATTTCTAGCATCTGTAGCCAATAAAATTTCTCGTTTTGGTTCGTAGTATGCTAAAGATATGTCTGACATTAATAATTTTTATTTTTTCCAACGTCTTCTGATATATATATATATCAGTCCAGTTCCACTTAACGCATTTTTAAAGCAAATTGTTCAGTGGAGTTCTGAAATTTGCATATTAGGTATATAAATTTTATTTTATTTTACCGTCATCATATTTATGTACAATTGCTGCTCGTATATCGGAATAACTATCATATAAAGACTATACAATTTCTCGTTTTGGATCGTAGTAGATTAATGATAGGTCTGACATTAATAATTTTTATTTTTTCCAACGTCTTCTGATATATATATATATCAGTCCAGTTCCACTTAACGCATTTTTAAAGCAAATTGTTCAGTGGAGTTCTGAAATTTGCATATTAGGTATATAAATTTTATTTTATTTTACCGTCATCATATTTATGTACAATTGCTGCTCGTATATCGGAATAACTATCATATAAAGACTATACAATTTCTCGTTTTGGATCGTAGTATATTAAATATAAGTCTGACATTAATAATTTTTATTTTTTCCAACGTCTTCTGATATATATCAGTCCAGTTCCACTTAACGCATTTTTAAAGCAAATTGTTCAGTGGAGTTCTGAAATTTGCAAATTAGGTATATAAATTTTATTTTATTTTACCGTCATCATATTTATGTACAATTGCTGCTCGTATATCGGAATAACTATCATATAAAGACTATACAATTTCTCATTTTGGATCGTAGTATATTAAATATAAGTCTGACATTAATAATTTTTATTTTTTCCAACGTCTTCTGATATATATCAGTCCAGTTCCACTTAACGCATTTTTAAAGCAAATTGTTCAGTGGAGTTCTGAAATTTGCAAATTAGGTATATAAATTTTATTTTATTTTACCGTCATCATATTTATGTACAATTGCTGCTCGTATATCGGAATAACTATCATATAAAGACTATACAATTTCTCGTTTTGGATCGTAGTATATTAAATATAAGTCTGACATTAATAATTTTTATTTTTTCCAACGTCTTCTGATATATATCAGTCCAGTTCCACTTAACGCATTTTTAAAGCAAATTGTTCAGTGGAGTTCTGAAATTTGCAAATTAGGTATATAAATTTATTTTATTTTACCGTCATCATATTTATGTACAATTGCTGCTCGTATATCGGAATAACTATCATATAAAGACTATACAATTTCTCGTTTTGGATCGTAGTTGATTAAAGATAGGTCTGACATTAATAATTTTTATTTTTTCCAACGTCTTCTGATATATATATATCAGTCCAGTTCCACTTAACACATTTTTAAAGCAAATTGTTCAGTGGAGTTCTGAAATTTGCAAATTAGGTATATAAATTTTATTTTATTTTACCGTCATCATATTTATGTACAATTGCTGCTCGTATATCGGAATAACTATCATATAAAGACTATACAATTTCTCGTTTTGGATCGTAGTATATTAAATATAAGTCTGACATTAATAATTTTTATTTTTTCCAACGTCTTCTGATATATATCAGTCCAGTTCCAATTAACGCATTTTTAAAGCAAATTGTTCAGTGGAGTTCTGAAATTTGCAAATTAGGTATATAAATTTTATTTTATTTTACCGTCATCATATTTATGTACAATTGCTGCTCGTATATCGGAATAACTATCATATAAAGACTATACAATTTCTCATTTTGGATCGTAGTATATTAAATATAAGTCTGACATTAATAATTTTTATTTTTTCCAACGTCTTCTGATATATATCAGTCCAGTTCCACTTAACGCATTTTTAAAGCAAATTGTTCAGTGGAGTTCTGAAATTTGCAAATAAGGTATATAAATTTTATTTTATTTTACCGTCATCATATTTATGTACAATTGCTGCTCGTATATCGGAATAACTATCATATAAAGACTATACAATTTCTCGTTTTGGATCGTAGTATATTAAATATAAGTCTGACATTAATAATTTTTATTTTTTCCAACGTCTTCTGATATATATCAGTCCAGTTCCACTTAACGCATTTTTAAAGCAAATTGTTCAGTGGAGTTCTAAAATTTGCATATTAGGTATATAAATTTTATTTTATTTTACCGCCATCATATTTATGTACAATTGCTGCTCGTATATCGGAATAACTATCATATAAAGACTATACAATTTCTCGTTTTGGATCGTAGTTGATTAAAGATAGGTCTGACATTAATAATTTTTATTTTTTCCAACGTCTTCTGATATATATATATCAGTCCAGTTCCACTTAACACATTTTTAAAGCAAATTGTTCAGTGGAGTTCTGAAATTTGCAAATTAGGTATATAAATTTTATTTTATTTTACCGTCATCATATTTATGTACAATTGCTGCTCGTATATCGGAATAACTATCATATAAAGACTATACAATTTCTCGTTTTGGATCGTAGTTGCTTAAAGATAGGTCTGACATTAATAATTTTTATTTTTTCCAACGTCTTCTGATATATATATATCAGTCCAGTTCCACTTAACACATTTTTAAGCAAATTGTTTAGTGGAGTTCTGTAATTTGCATATTAGGTATATAAATTTTATTTTATTTTACCGTCATCATATTTATGTACAATTGCTGCTCTTATATCTTAATTACTGGCATATAAAGACAATACAATTTCTCGTTTTGGTTCGTAGTATGCTAAAGATATGTCTGACATTAATAATTTTTATTTTTTCCAACACCTTCTGATATTTATCAGTCAATCCCCTCTTAACACAATTTTTATGCAAATTTTTTAGTGGTGCTCTTAAATTTGATATTAGATATATAAATTTGATTTCATTTTACTGCCATAATATTTATATAGAATTACTGCTAATATAATTACTAGCATATGAAGCGAATCCAATTTCTCGTTATGTGCGTTGTGGTGCAGTGGATATTGACTCGGAACGACAAATCGGGGATACGAGTTCAAATTCCAGTTGAATTCATTGCATTCACTTACGCGCAAATGCCCTTGGGATCCAGTTAAGTGTTAAATAACAGGACAGATTGGGTTCTATAGTCTTGGATGGCAACCAGTCTACTGCAGAAAGCAACGGAAACCTACTGCGGGATAATCTTATGCCCAGTCAGTCATGTCTCTTTCGAGACATCATTGCCCAAGCGTGTTTCACGTATGGCACCTGACTGACATTAATATTTTTTTTTTTTTTAACGCCTTCTGATATATATTCGTCCAGTTCTATTGAAGACATCTTTTAAGCAAATTGTTTAGTGGAGCTCTCAAATTTGCATAGTCGGTATATAAATTTGATAACAGTCTGCTATTCCCAGAAATGATTGCAAGTTAATAACGTTCTTTGGGGATGGATATTCTTAATTGCACTTGCTCGCGACAAATCTTGCTCACAACAGTTTTGTGAATGGTTTGTCCTGTGCACTTTATTTAAGCAAAAAAAAATTCGCACTTTTCTTCACTGAGTTGGGACGGTAATTTTTTTAGAAACTGTTTTCACATACCAAACATATTGTTCCTTACTTACACATTTAATTAATATATCATCCAGAAAATAAAAAACAAAATCACGACCATTAAGCATGTTGAAGTCTTTCAGAAGTTAAAAGGTGGAAATGTTTTTTCGAGCTGGATATTTCTGAAGCGTATTTTATAAACGCAGATCGAAGAAGAATTTTCAGAGTTGACAACCATAATTACGTTCTAGGCATCGTGTAAGTTTGAAGTGTAGGGAGCTGGTTCATGTTTCTTTTGTTCGGCTTTGTGTCTTTCTTAACCGAACTCCCTACAGCTTATAAATTTTATGTTGAGTTATAATCATCAGAAGGGTTTTCATCAAAAGGTTGGTTGTCGGCAGTTATAATGTGTGTATTAGTACAGAAGAGTGGAATAACAAAATATACACTTTACATTTAAAATAGAAATTTATTATAAGGAGGAATAATAAGTGGTAAGGGTTAATGTACAATTAAAAACATTAAGAAGTTTATGAGTAGAGTTCGTGTTCAATGATGAGGTAGAAGAATTAAGAGTTCATACAAAATGTTTGTAGTAGTAATTGTTGAGATAGATAGAGAGAGGGGAAGACAATGTCCGGGTCACTTGAAGTAGAGAGTTACATCTTTGGTGTGTGTCAGCAACCTGCCTCCTCTGACTGACGCTGTGATCGGTTGGTGACCATCGTTAAATATTGAATAGTCACGTGGTGTGGCTCAGAAAGGATTTTTTTCCTTTAGGTGTGTTGTGGAGTAGATTTTTCACTGAAGATTATAATCGTGCTATGTCGGTTGCTAATTGACTTAACGCACCCAAAATGTTAGGAACTTGGTAATCTTCTATGGTAATACCGAGATCACGTCGGGGCCACCACTGAAGTGTAAGGAGCTGATGAATGTTCCTTTTGTTCGGCCTTGTGTCTTTCTTAACCGAACTCCCTACAGCTTATAAATTTTATGTTGAATAATATTGATCAGAAGGGTTTTCATCAGAAGAGTGGTTGTCGGCAGTTGGAATGTGTGGATTAATGTAGATGAGTGGAATAATAAAATATACATTTTGAATGTTTAAATAGAAATTTGTTGAAAGACGGATTAACAATAGTTGTAGAAATTAATGTTCAATTATAAACCTTAGTAAGATGTTATAAGTAGAGTTCGTATTCCATAATAAAGTTGTTTGCAGCAGTAATTGTTGAGATATAGAAGGAGAAACAGAGAGAGAAAGAGAGAAAGAAAGAAAGAGAGAGAGAGAGAGAGAGAGAGGACAATGTCCGGGTTACTTGAAGTTGAGAGTTACATCTTTGATGCGTGTCAGCAAAATGCCTTCTTTGAAATGAACGTTGTGACCGGTTAGAAACCATCCTTAAATATTGAATAGTCACGTGGGGGTGGATCAGAAACGATTTTTTTCTTTAGCTATGAAAAAAACGTTTCTCTGACGTATTTTGAATTTTGCTATTTGATGACTAATCAGGATCCAGAGATCCGCTACATATCTGAAAAACGAATTTGTTATTTATTTATTTTTGCTTTACCTCGGGAACTTCTGCGTGGAGCCCAGATGCGCAAAAACCAGTTTTGGTCATTTATTTTCTGGATCCCTGACGGCAAACATCCAGTCCCTCACCACAAGTTCACCTGACTTCCTTTTGCAATAAAAGTGGATCAAGCCATATTTATACCTATTATCAAATTTATATACCTAATATTTAGAATTTAAACAAAAATCGCTTTAATCAAAATGATACTATATATAAAGACAAAAGAGACGCTTAGTTCATTTCTGTTACCGGGGGTGTATTAGTTATTCGAAAACAAAAAAATTAAAAGCAATATGACATTTTATTTATATTTTTGTTATCCTCCCCTCCTAAATGCGTAAATTCCCCCATAACCAGAGTTGCCCCTTTTAAAGTATGACCATTACTGTAAAATTGTTATGGGGAAACACACCTATTCCTCAGATAATAGACTCTCCTTCCTATATTAATAAGAGTTAAGAGGAAGTTCTAGAGAGTTCTTTAGAGTTCTATTGGAGTTCAGTAGAACTACTAGGCAGTTGATATTAGTCGGCAGTTAGCCGAATACTAAGGAGTCAGCTTACAGTGGACGATTACCAAGTTCCTGACATTTAGGGTACGTTAAGTCGATTAGCAATCGAATATAACTTTCAGTGCGAAAACTACCCCACAGCAAAAATAGTAGTAGTAAAAGTGTGCCAAAAAATTTTAAATATTGGATTTAAATTTTTATTTAACTTTTTTTTTCTCGTTTAAAAGGCGAGATTGAGATGGTGAATTCAGCGTATGCGGTAATTATTCAAAATGGAATAATCCAAAGGACTTGAGCAGCATCTTCTAAAAGTGTGCGTTTTATCTGGAGCAGAACAGGGGCCAATAACTATTCCTTACGACCGTTAAACACCCATGGCACTTTGTCTTTCACTTTTTATTGGTCTATTTCTGCGTTCCCCTTCAACAACTTGTCGATGTGTGAGCGAAGTCTTACTTAGAATAACAAGAGACATAGTTATAGTTCCTTAGTGAACGTGATGGATAGAATGGCCAATAACCTTAATCGCTTCATGGACCATTTCCAGAGTTGGCTTCATGGAACGGAAGAACGATTGGTCACTTCGCCATTAGTGACTATTCTTTTCCAAGAGCTATTTGTATTCAAATGAGAACACACACACACACACACACACACACACACACATATATATATATTTATATGTATAGCAAGAGAAACAGAAATAGAGTTCTTTAAATATTGCAAATTTTATACATATGTACATAACATATACACACACTCAGACGCACATACCCACACATACACACACACGCACACACACATTTATACATATACATATATGTATAGCAAGAAAAATAGAGAAAGACTTCCATAAATATTGCAAATTTTATACATTTATAGATACATATATATACACACTCATTCATACACACATACACAAGCATACACATACACATACACATAGATATATATATATACATGCACACAGACTCACACACACACACATTTATATATATGTATAGCAAGAGAGGCAGAAATAGACTTCAATAAATATTGCAAATTTTATACTTATATGCATACATATATACACACACGCATACACACACAGAGGCACATATATATATATATATATATATATATATATATATATATACATGCGCACAGACTCATACGCACGCATGCACGCATATTGACAATTGACTAAACATGAATAAACATATTCTTACAAACACAATACGTCAAATAATAGTATGAAACTTTTTTTCTTTCAGTATGTAAACATTTCTTGTTTAAGTTGGTGAATGATGCCATAAGACTTGCCTTCAGTTCATACGTGGTATCAATAGGAGTTTTGTTGTTCTCTCTTTCTCAACTGTGTCCCGCACCTAATAATCAAAGGGGTTGCAATATGGGGCGTTAGGTGGCCAGGTGTAAGTGGTGTGCTGACCGGAAATCTTGTCCGTTAGCCATGACTGGATTCTCCTGCTTGTGT
>JBBBDQ010029697.1:47500-72499 GCA_037127315.1 Ascarosepion bandense | reverse complement strand
ATATATATATATAATGATTATAATTCTTTGTGAAAGCTATCAAACTTGAATAGCTATTTTGAATTGAAATTTAATTGAAAATCTACCATCTTTAACGGAATGTTTTCAGTGAGTATTGAACCTTGGAGTGCCTCCAACAAAATGTTAGCTTTTCTCAAATTTCTTATCCTTTTGTAAATAAAGATGAATAACATAAACAAGATGAATAAAAGAAATAATATGAATGCGCATTTATTTTCTTTTTGTGAGACAATTATGGAATAAAGAATATAGACGTGAATTGTCAGCGTCTGGGCAGACATACTTTAAACGGATTAGCCAGGTAATAAACAAAAGAAGGTCGTAGCGAAGAGGGTAGAGCATTCTGAACGATTTTGAGATAAGATCGCCGTCGTCGTCGTCGCTAATATGTGAACGAGGTAGAGAGAAAGTAGAAAGGGCAGATCTGAATAGATAAATCTTCAATTAAGTCAATACAATTATCTATCACTAAATCTCCAAATCTTTTTGACGACGCACACACACGCAGACAACCACCCGCATATATATATATATATATATATATGTGTGTGTGTGTGTGTGTGTGTGTGTGTGTGTGTGTAGAGTTTGTCATTTTGTAATAGGATTTACCTTAAAGAACGTTGACTGCCTGAATATACAAAATTTAAATTACATGATGGTGTAGCCTACAAGATATAAACACTAAAAAATTGCGACGAGGTCTCGTTGAAAAGTAAACTTAGCTTTCTAAAAAATAGATTGAAAAACTTGTAAAGGATATTACGAAGACTAAATCATTCAAGACGTCGAGAAAAATACGTAAACATCATCAATCAAGTGAACTTTATCCTAAAAGACCAGAGTACCTCTCACAAATAAAATATACAAGTAAAGTTCAACAATTTATATATAGTATCTATATTCTTGTGACTTGTGGTGCAGTGGATATCGGCAGGAAGCGAGTGATCGGGCAGCTGCATTAGGACCCCTGTCAAATTCGTTACATCCACTTAAGCGCAAGTTATTAATTTACCACTTTCCTCCAGTTATGAGTTAAATAACAGAAGAAATTGGATTCTATTGTCTAGATATGCAACCAGCCCATCGAAGAAAGTAATGACAACCTACAGTGAGATAATCTTTTGCCTATTCAGTCATGTCTCTTTCGAAACATGATCGCCCAAGCGTGTTTCCCGTATAGCACTTAACTGACTGACTGATATATGTATTAATCTGTTTCTTCCCTGGAGCTAAGTGTTAAATAACAGGACAGATTGGGTACTTAGCAACCAGTCTACCGCAGAAAGTAATGGCAATCTACTGCGGGATAATCTTCTGCCCATTCAGTCATGTCTCTTTCAAGACATGATCGCCCAAGCGTGTATCACGTATGGCACTTAACTGACTGACTGAATATAATAGTTGGAATAATGATTAAGGCTTATATTGGTCATAAAGTGGGGAATCAGTTTATTACTTCATAACAATAGGAAACCGATCCCCCACTAATTACTACATAATAATATAATAGATTTCTTTTCCCTTTAGCTATGAGTCAAATAACAGGACAGATTGGGTTCTATAGCCTTGGTCGGCAACCAGTCTACCGCAGAAAGCAATGGCAACCTACTGCGGGATAATCTTCTGCCCAGTCAGTCATGTCTCTTTCGAGACATGATCGCCCAAGCGTATAACACGTATGGCACTTAATTGAAACCCTTTCTTCATATTTATGCCCATTCCTTTTCCTTAATTTTATTCGGCATCACGTTTCAGATTTAGGATTCTCTGACATTCAATCGATATTTCCTGTAGTGTAAATTTATTATTTAGTCTCTTTTTTGTTGGAATTTTCGCCTTTATTTTCGCGTTTTGTTTTTCGATGTAAACCATTGAACAAAGCTTAATCCTTTAAACGTATCCAGGGTCAGTTCAGTTAACCGGAATCTTTCACGTTCCTTGTTAACAATTCTAGTATATATGAAAAAACCTCTATTTTTTTTTTCCGTCATATTCATACGGGATGTGCGTTGTGGTGCACATCCCGTATGAATATCGGCTCGGAAGAAATCGGGGAGCCGAGTTCGAATTCCAGCTGAATTCATTGCATTCACTTATGCGCAAATACCCTTCGGAAAGGTATTAATCCGCCTATTCCTTCCAGTTATGGGTTAAATAACAGGACAGATTAGGTTCTATAGCCTTGGTCGGCAACCAGTCTACCGCAGAAAGCAATGGCAAACTAACGCGGGATAATGTTCTGCCCAGTCAGTCATGTCTCTTTCGAGACATGATCGTACAAGCGTGTATCACGTATGGCACTTAACTGACTGACTGACATATTCATACATTTCCATCACATACTAAATAAAGAGCTTTTGTGGTTAAATAAATACAACCCCTGTCAAATTCGTTAAATTCACTTTATCGAAAATACCCTTGGGAAAGGTATTAATCCGTCTTTTTTTCTTCCAGCCATGGGTTAAGTAGCAGGACAGATTGGGTTTTATAGCCTTGTTTGGCAGCCAGTCTACTGAAGAAATTAATGGCAACCTATTACAGGAAAAGCTTCTGCCCAGTCAGTTTCGAGCCTGGGTTGTGTAGCAATCGGAGTCCAACCGTACTGATGAGCTGTGATACAGCGAAACAGATCTGTATGCGGATGACAATAATTACGCTCTCACACCCTGATTGAGCACCCTATAAGAAAGGTAGACTTTGAAAAACAGTAGCCATTCTAGCGTGTACGCATCGCTCATTTCAGTAAAAATGAAATTTGAGCACTCTAGCTATTGGGCGAGTAATATGATATGCGCGAAAAAGACAGCCTTCTTCCACCGAACGCCCCGTGGTCCAGGAGTAGAGTCGCCGACTGACGCCAATGCGGTCGGGTTTCGAGTCTAACCATACTGATGAACATTGATACAGCGAAACAGATCTATCTACGTATGACAATATATATATATATTTACCCATTTGGTAGTATCTTTTGGGTTTGACGACTTACTTTACCGATTTGTTAGCAGTAGGTTTTTCTGATTTCGGTCGTGATTAGGGCTACTGTTTTGTTGGTACGTCTTACAATATATGTATATATATATATAACGGAAATTAACGAAACTTGGTTATAAACAACCTACCATTTGATGAAAACTTGATAAAAACCTTATTTCACTGGAGGCTATTCGTGGTCGAGAGGTCTAAGACGTTGCCAGATCAAATGTTAGCTTCCCCTATGTAAATAGGTGTCGCAGGTTCGAATCCTGCCGAATGGCACACATTTTCATAATACCAATTTATCGTAAATAATCAGGCCGGTAGATATAAATATATAATACTGTTTAATTAAAAAACAGAATATCTACTTAAATACGAGTATCGACAAAAAATATGTTCAAACAATTCATTTCAAATTGTCGGTTGTTTATAACCAAGTTTCGTTAATTTCCGTTTTATATATATATATATATTGTAAGACGTACCAACGAAACAGTAGCACTAATCACGACCGAAATCAGAAAAACCTACTGCTAACAAATCGGTAAAGTAAGTCGTCAAACCCAAAAGGTAATACCAAATGGGTAAAGGGGAATAAAAAAAAGAAACAAACAAAGCATAAGCTGTGTTCGAAAGAAAAAAAAACCCAAGACGAAAACCTTAACAATAAAGAGTTCGATACGAAAGTACGAAAGTAGAGAAAAGACACGCATTAAATCTAAAAGTGAGCCAAAAGTCGACCGCGGTTTTACGCGCCGGATCGTCAGAACTTGGCCTATTCACCTATTACCTTTAATACAAACATTCAATCTTTCCTCCTACATAAAATTCTACTTATTACGCACTTATTACCTGCGTTTATCTAGTACCTAAATAACCCTAACATTAAAATTTGCCTCTTACATTAAAGTTTACCAAAAACGTTGATAAAATTAAAATTTAATAGAAAAAATCGCGTTCTAAACGGTGAACTATCTAAGATTTAAAATTTAATTGAAAAAATCGACTTCCTAAATCCAAAATTATGATTAAATATACAAATTTAGATTATTTACAAAATCCCTACTTAAATACAAAAAATATTCTGTACTGAATACGCATCCCACTCCTAACCTGTTCCTCTAAGAAATCCTAAAGTATATAGTCTAGTCCCAAGATATATATAAATAAACTTACACTGTAACTACTAATGGTAAATCTGTCTAGAATTCAAAGACACTCATTAATCAAACATACTCACTACCCACATACTCTCTATCCACACCCATACCACCCTCCTCAAAATTCTAAAGGTCAATCAGTAGTAATTGTTCCCTTATCACTAAACACCCCCACGTCAACATTACATACACAAGTGACTAAGTATAAGAATAGAAATTCAAAATTCAAAATTTAATAGAAAAAACGGTTTCCAATCAGTGATCTAATTAATAATTAAAAATTAAAAATTTAATATGAAGAATATATTTCCTAAATCCAAAGTTAAGATTAAATATACAAATTTGCATTAATTATAAAATCAGTCAGTTAAAGTGCCATACGTGAAACACGCTTGGGCGATCATGTCTCGAAAGAGACATGACTGACTGGGCAGAAGATTATCCCGCAGTAGGTTGCCATTGTTTTCTGCGGTAGACTGGTTGCCAGCCAAGGCTATATAACCCAATCTGTCCTGTTATTTAACCCATAACTAGAAGGAAGAAACAGATTAATACATTTCCCAAGTGTATTTGCGCGTAAGTGAATGCAATGAATTCAGCTGGAATTCGAACTCGGCTTCCCGATTTCTCGTTCCGAGCCGATATCCACTGTATCATAACGCACATCCTAATTATAAAGGCTCTGCTAAAATAGAAAAATATTCAGCTCCACCCCCTACCGGCTCTTCTAAGAAACCCAAAGGATATAGTCTAGTCACAAGATAATAAAACTTACATTATAACGGCTAAGGTTAAATCTGTCTAGAAATCAAAGGTCTCTCATTAATCAACCACTTTAACTTAACTTTCTCCAAAAATTCTAACGGTCAGAGTCACAACTGACCAAATATAAGAAAAGAAGCTTTCCATTACTTTACACACCGCCTGATGAGACATTGAAGTTTCAATGTCGAAACAAATGTACCTTTGTCGTGGATATATATAGAAAAATTATGTACATGTTCTAAAATAAATATACACAAATATATATATATATATATATATATATTGTGTGTGTATTTTGGCAGCATTTTTTCATTAATACAGGTTTCATTGAATAATATAGACAAGTTCTGCCTATTTATTTTGTGTAAGATCCGTTCGTATAATCTGATTAGCTTGATAGTGTTGTCATAGAAAGATGACAAGAAATCACAATAATTGTTGATTTTTTTATCAGGTCTGAGCTTTCGGCTTACATAAGCCATTATCAAAGGATGAACATTTAATGTTCAGTGAACATAGAACATTTAAATTATTATTAACAGAGTGGAGTTATACAGAGAAAATTAGACAGGTCCATTGTTTGTGTCGCACATGGCTGTAGGCCGAGAAGGAATGGTGGTAGTGGGTTTTTGGTCAATTGAGTGTTTAGTGGCATGAGGGATTGGTCTGGGAACTGCTGCTACTATGGTGTAGGGGGTAAGTATAATAACTATGACCTCTCCCGTCGATTATAGGCATTGAATTTATGTTAGTGGAGGTGTCGAAATTTATTTTATTTAGGGTCTTACACAAAATAAATAGGCAGAACTTGTCTATATGATTCAATGAAACCTGTATTAATGAAAAAATGCTGCCAAAATACACACACACAATATATATATATATATATATATATATATATATATATATATATATATATATATATATTTGTGTATATTTATTTTAGAACATATTTAGAATATATATATATATATATATAGTGTAAGAAAGTTATGGAACATGTATGTTTTAAACCCACTGTTCATGCATATATTTTTATAAAGTACCTCGATACGACGTAGAGCTTAATATTGTAATGGTTGTTACAATGGTTTATAAAAGCATAGCATCACTACACAAACATTTTCGCGTTTCGGAGTCACGTTTGCTCCTCTTCTGGTGATGATGTTAAATGAAAAGTAAATGGTGAAAACGTTTTATTTTTGGTAATATGATATATAAGTGAATGTGGTGGGTGTGTAGTACGATTTAGCCGGTTGTTTGTAGCCATAGTGATACAGCCTTGGGTTAAGGGAGGGGTGCGGAGTAGTTTAGTTTTGGGCAGGTCACTTTTTAGTTTTGTCTGGGTAATTTTTTTATTGGAATGTAAGAACACACAGGAAAATCTCAATAGAAACGAAGAAAAGAGTGCTAGACTGCTACGTGATGTCAGTTCTTCAATACGGCAGTGAATGCTGGACAATATCATCGAAAATGAGGACAAAACTGGAAGCGGCCGAAATGTGGTTCTACAGAAGGATGCTACGTATATCGTGGACTGAGCATACAAGCAAGAACGAGGTGTTAGAAAGAATGGCAACAAAAAGAAAATTGATGCTAAGCATCAGGAAGAGACAAATGAAGTTCCTGGGACATGCAATGAGGAAGGAGAGCCTGGAGAACCTGATACTGACTGGTCAGATAGAAGGAAGGAGAGACAGAGGAAGGCAGCGGATAACATATTTGCAGGGCCTGATCAGGTGGATGACGGAACGGGGGTTGCCAGGAGCAACAGGAGCAAACATACTAAGAGCCACAAGGGATAGGGAGACGTGGAGAGCCATGATCGCCTACGTCCTGAAGGGACAGGGCACATAGAAGAAGAAGAAGGTTTTTCAAAAAAGGGTAGATACTTTTTATTTTACTACTAACTATGAGTGGATGGAATAAAGTTTCTATTAATGTTGTGTGAGTTTATTTTCTTTTATTTATACGTTGTTCGTTTTTTTTTATTTTGAGGTTTAAACATGGGTGTTTTGTTTGAAGGGGATTATTTTATGTGAATGATATTTTTTTTTGGTTAATTCAATTTTAAAGAAAAAATATTTTCGATGTTTACATACCACTGCGAATTCATCTCTACGGTTCAATAGTTCACCGTTGTTGGGGTACTTTAGAATGTGTAGTTTTTCACTTAAAGCATAAAGAGCAGATGTCGTTAAGCGAGTTGCAGGTTCTAGTTTTTTCCAGGATTTTCCATTTTAATTTGGGTTTCTGTTTTGTGTCTTTTAATTTCCAAAAATATGTAGAAAGGAATGTTTGGTTTCGATATAAGTTGTTTTTGAATGAAGTTAAGTGCATGTACCAGCGCTGCTTAAAGTTGTTCTTTGTATATCCGATATATGTTTTATTTATAGTGGGGTTTTCTATTGATGTTATATTGCATTGATAGACAATTGAATTTAATTTACACCTAATTGTCTATCAATGCAATATATTATATTATTATAATAGACAATTATTTATAAATTGGAATTAATTCCTCTGTATTCGTAAATAATATTGTTTTTCTGTAATGTAGATCTTGCAGTTGAGATATTATTATTGACGATAAGGTTAGAAGTTCTAACTTTTTTGTAGATAATTTTATTGGATTTGTTGACCGGAATTTCTCTTTATAAGAACCAGCTGATTCGCCCTGACTGCTTTTGAGGCAAGTTGTTTTGCAGTGGATATCGGCTCAAAACGATAAATTGGAAAGTTGAGCTCAAATTCCAGTTGGATGCGTTGCATTAACTTCCAATAGAAAATGCCCTTCATTTGCGACACTATCCGCCCAGATAAGGTAACAAAATAGATCACTATAAAAAAAAAAGGCTGCTACTACTAACTTTTAATATATCATCTCCAACTTCTTTTTATCCTGTCACTCCCGAAAGGGGGCTATAAATGCGGGGATAAATGGGGTATTCGCGCCTTAGAACCCCCACGGTTGCCTTACCCTGGTAGGTCTTCATTACTTCCGTCACACTGGCAACAACAACAAAAGATAAAAGAAGAAAATAATAAGAAAGAATCGTAACCCAGATGGGGAACTAACAGGTGCTAGGCTCCAGTCACGAACCACCTGGAGGTAACAGCGAATCAGGGTACCCTCATTCTGTCCCTTAGCCTAGACCCCGCTGTCGGATGCAGTTTTCGGTTATAACCAGTACTAACTTTTTTTTTCTTCGTCTTTTCAGTGGAGCGCAGTCCGAGCAGTACCATTTCTGTCTCACTGGCGGAGTTTCTTCAACACGGACACATCCGAATTGATACCACTCATCACATGAGTCACATCCAATCATATCCTGCTCTCCTTGAGACGCATTACAAGCAGGGCACAAACAAATGGTCTCGTCTTCATAGGCAGGTGAGCCAGCACAACTTAGTTCACTGTTATTGTTGTTGCTACCAGAGGCTACTGCGGGGCAGGAAGCAGGACAATTGGTTTCAATTTCACCCGGTTCATTGGAACTAGGGGAAAGCTCCATGGGATATAAGTGTCTAAAGGAGTGGACCTTTACATGTCCATCACTCTGCTTGACATGAGCAAATCTTACAACACCACCCTTTGTAGTAATTAATCCCGAGAATGTGCCATTCGTGAAGAATCCTTAATCAGAAAAATAAAACGACGATTGGAAGAATAAGCGCGCATTGTTCGGTTACACCGAATAATTTTCTTTTGCAAAATGTCGAAAATTAGTTTGACCTATTAGGGTGAGCCGGGTTGCAAAAGAAAAATGTCCTTCCTTTGCGACCCCCTCTGCTTAGGTCAGGTAACAATATAGATCACTATAAAAAAAGGGCTGGCACTACTAACGAGGGGAAGTATTTTTATTATGTAACCTTCACCTCCCCCTCATCATGCCACACCTTAGAGGTGGCTATAAATGCGGATATAAATGAGGTCTTAGAACCCCCATACTACAGATACGGTTGTCTCACCTGGTAAGTCGTCATTACTTCCGACAATAGATAGATAGATAGATAGATAGATAGATAGATAGATAGATAGATAGATAGATTTACTTTTTTTTTGTTTCTTTGTTTCTCACTGACTCACTTTCTTTCCTTTTTTCTTTCTTTCTTTCTTTCTTTTGTTCTTTCTTTTCCCCGAAGATATTTATTGATTATAATACTTACCCTCGTTCGAATTCATCCCCAAAATTTTATTTATTTACGAATTTAAATTTAAATTCAAATTTTTTAAATTTAATTTTTTATCTTCATGTAATATTTATCTGTTTATAGTATACTTTTGATAAATTACAAAATAGGACCCTAATATTTTTAGATTTAAATTCCACGAACATCATTTGAGCTTAAATTCAAATCTCTTAAATGATAATTTTGTAATATGCATCTGATGATTGTCTAGTGCATGAAACTCTAAGTCGTGCCACCGACATAGTATAATATATTATTTATTAATTCTTTTCCCCTGTCCTCTCTAAACTGTTTAACTACTGCCTTTCTGCTTCCTGCTTTCCTGCATGCTGGAAATTCTCCTCAGTCGTTCCTGTCTTTAAGAATTGTGGTGAACCCTCGGACCCATCCAACTATCGCCCTATCAGTCTCCTACCAATATTCGGGAAAGTGTTCGAGGCTATAATAAATGCTGAAATAGTTCATCATCTCACCGCCCACAAGCTGTTCTCCGACAGGCAATATGGATTCCGATTTGACAGGTCCACAGCCGACCTGCTAACTACTGTAACGGAGTACATGCTACAGGCCCTTGATGAGTCTGACGAGGCTCGCGCGGTTGCTCTGGATATCTCCAAGGCTTTCGACAGGGTTTGGCACCCTGGCCTCCTATGCAAACTACGCGGTTATGGTATTACCGGTCGCCTGCTTGACCTAATCCAATCTTTCTTAAATAACCGCAAAATGAAGGTCGTTCTGAATGGGCGTGCCTCTTCGTCCTACAGCACGAATGCTGGTGTCCCACAAGGCTCTATCCTGGGCCCAACGCTCTTCCTTATTTTCATCAACGACCTCCCAGATGAGATCAGGTCCCAAGTAGGCATCTACGCAGATGACACTACAATATACTCCCGCTCCAGTAAGAAACCTGTCGTGGCGGACAGACATAATCTCGCTGCTGACCTTGAGCGGGATCTACACTCTGTGGTGAACTGGGGCAAGAAGTGGCTTGTCAACTTTAATTCCTCTAAGACCAAGCTGTTGTCTGTCAACCATTACAGGCAACCTCTTCTGCCTCCCATAAGCATGGACCAGATGATTCTCCCGGAGAGTAATACACTACGCCTCCTCGGACTTACCCTGTCCTCAGACCTCAAATGGAAGCACTATATTGAATCCATAGCAAAATCTACTGCTAAGAAGATTGGGTCACTATGTCGATCCAGGATGTTTTTTCCACCTGAATCCATCCTGCATATATACAAGTCAACCATCCGTCCGTGCATGGAGTACTGCTGCCATTTATGGTCAGGTGCCCCTGCCGTTCTCCTCAGTGTTCTTGACAAGCTCCAAAGGAGAGTCTGTAATGTGATAGGTACTGATCTGGCGACTCGTCTGCAGCCACTTTCCCATCGTCGAAATGTGGCCTCCCTCTGTCTCTTCTATAAATACTTTCATGGCTTCTGCTCGGATGAGCTTAAGTCACTGATGCCTCCTCAACAGGTGTTTACCCGTTCAACCAGACTGGCAACTGGGTCCCACCCATTCACAGTCAGGTTAGCCAAACGCAGACGACAATTCTACTCCTGCAGCTTCCTCTCTCGCACTTCCCGCCTGTGGAACTCACTCCCGTATTCTTGCTTTCCTGACGGCTACGACCTCCAGAAATTTAAAAGCAAAGTTAATACTCACCTACTAACCACTGGCCTCTAGCTCTCTCTCCCCTCCCCTGTATAAGCTTCCCTTTCTCTCCGCCCATGTACCTGTCATTGCACCTGCTTTCTCAGTTTTCTATTGTTCCTTTCTAACTAGCTTGTACTCCTCACTCTTTTCTAATTAATCTTTCTACACTTATGTAACCCCCTGCACATCAGTGGCGTTTCTGCCTTGCTCGGGGTGAAATGATTAAAAAAAAAAAAAAAAAAAAAATATATATATATGTATATATATGGGGGATGTTCTCTATATTAAGGTGTGTCATCAGTTTAATGAGGGGCCGTAAAACGTTTACCAGACTAATATATGAATAGAGTACAAGGCCCTCAATTAATTTGGTATCTTGCTGTGTCTTTTCAGAAAATAGTATTTACCTTAAAGCTTTTTGTGCGGGAAGTGTGAAACTTTGAAATATAATAACCACTCATGTGATTTCAACAGTTAACTCAGCGAACAAGGGAATTTGGATAAAAAAAAAAGACATTGCACGTGGGAGGTGTCATAGTCAATTTTATCTTAATCTCTTTAAGTATAGTTTTAACCAGTATCTCTCCTACATTATAATTCAGCACGCATTGCTTTGAGTGGCTCTTTTGTTGGGTAAAATGCTGATAGCAGACACAGAAAGAAATATTAAAGACCTTCTACAGAAGATAGCAAGTGAAAGTACGAAAAAATGTCTAAACCGTAAGTTTAAGAAAACCGAATGCATGGTCACCAGCTTAAACTCAAATGCTTCTCGGGGATAGACCAAAATCAAAAAGGTGTAGAAATTGAAATATCTGGGAAGTGTTCTGACAAAGAATAGAAAAATCAACACTGACATCCGAAGGCGCATTGGCACGAACAAAGACGCATTTTAAAAGCTGAGTATTGAGTGATAGGACAGTTTCGTTGGAAACAAAGAAAAAAGTATATATATATATATATATATATATATATATATGGTTTATCACACGTTAAATATCTGCCTTTTTCTACCATAGCTCAGTGGTAGGATTGCCGACTGATGTCAATTCGTTTGGGTTTCATTTCAGGCTAAAAAAAGAAATTGTACTGAAGAGCTGTGATACAGCGAAACTGATCTGGCTGCGGATGAATATTTACGCTCTCACACCCTGGTTGAGTACTCTGGAAGAATGGTAGAATTCGAAGAAAAAACAGTAACTACTCTAGCATCTACCCATCGTTCATTCAGTAATGAATTAGAACACTCTTAGCTACTAGCGTATGTTTACATGGTATATCCCAGGCTGAAAATCTGCCTCATTCTATCGAGCACCCATAACTCAGAGGTAGAATCGCAGACAGATGTCAATTTTCAATCCTGGATATAAAAGCAATCGGATGTCTAACCATAATGATGTGCTGTGAATCAGCGAAACAGATGACTATATATATTGTGTATTTTGGCAACAATCTCTCTTTTATTAAATTTTTATTAAAAATAACAAGATATTATCATTAATTTTTTAATATTATTTTTCATGTGTTCTGTTTTTTTTTTTTGAGAAATCAATATATGTAGGAATTGTCCAAAGGTTTTGTATTTTTCAGCGCTGTCGGATTCACTTACAAAGATAAAGCCTGTTGTAGGTTTAACGCTGTTAATTTTTGTTATGGCGGACCTCCCCATTTTCATAGTAATTGACTAACTTAACCTGCATAAATACCACGTGACTAATAGTCACTGGAGGAGCACCAGTCTGGTATGAATCAGACACTCATAGAGTGGCTTACCGAACAGAGACTTTGATATCCAACACCGCTTGCTCGTCAGCTAGACAAACAAGCTGGTATATTGTACCTTTACCCGTTATTTATTTAATACACTTGCTTACACTAATCCTATGTTACTGTTTTTATTTGTGACCCCTTAAACAGGGTGCAACATTTAGTTGACAAGACCTGTTATGTTCGTAGCTTTAGATATATTAGTAAGGAAGCGTCTATATTTATTAAATAGGAAGAATTTGGTGGTAAAATGTTTTTTGATAGGTCCCTTGCGACTAAATTCAATTTTACCCTTTCTTCTCTGAGATATCATATTACACAAAAATAATAACCGAATCAATTTTGACGTCTATAGAAAAGCTACCCAGAATAACGACCAGATCAATTTCTATTCATACCACTTTTATAAAGTCAAATCTGGTATTATTATAGGCTTATTTTTAAGAAAGTTTTAGAATCTGCATCCCGCAAAAGAAGAAACCTACATAAAAAACATATACAAAAAACTTACAATACCCATATCGCTTTATTCACAATACAAAAAGAAAGGCATATAAAATACACAATCGCAACTAAACAACATTATCCAGAATAAAAAGTGAACAATTGCAGGGACATTATACTATTTATCAACCCCATAGCATCCACTATCATGAAAAACCCATCCCATCTAAACAACACCTAAATAGTAAAAACTACATGGAAAAATATTTTGGACATGATCGGATCTAAAAAAAACAAAAACAAAACCAAAACCATAATAATGAAGAAGAAGTTATACACAAAATAAATTTCTAAAATTGTCCCTAAAACTACATCGGAGAAACAAGTAGGAACCTAAAATAAACGTATATATGAACACAGAAGAGACATCGCCAATTTTAGTTTTATGAGTGCATCAGTGATTCACAGAAATAAATTCTACCACAATTTCTACTTAAAAATGCTATACTCATAAAAAAAAAACCACTTTATTCAGAAGGAAAATTCTCGAGAGCACCGCCAACCAATACTACCAAAATAATCTAATGCTCGGTTTTTCCCAATATCACCTTTCTTTATAGAAACAATACTTTCTCAGACCATCATGCAAAAAAAAATTAAAACAATAAAATCCAAATAAACGGTTAATTCAATCATTTTAACATCTCATAACATTACACTGCACATGAAAGAATCTCTTCAAATATGAAATATAACGTTTTTTAAATACTTAATAATTTCTCCTAACTTTATGAATAATTTGTGAGCGTTTTTCTCTCCAGTTACCAACAATGTGTTAGTTTATAGATACGTTACTTAAAATAAAATTCATTTAATTTTTAACCCTTAATAATGTCTATCACAGGGCAAAACGTGTAGATGAGAAAATATAGATTTTCTTTTAACTTTTTTTATAGTTTTTCTTTTTGTCTTCTTCTGACAGTAAATTAACATTACCTGACTGGCACAGACCACGCATTCTTACCCTTTTTCTCTCCATGGATCCCTAGCAGTTAAAAATGATAATATGTGGCCCTCCTAAATACATATAAAATAAATTAAAATTTTCAATTTACCGTTTTATTAGTCTAAAAGTTACTTATTCTAGATATATAAAGGTTTATGTAAAATTATTTTCAATATAGTATATATTCTAGAAAAACATAAATAATATAGATTTGCGATATAATACAAATTTAAACAAGAATATATATATATATATATATATATATATATATATACATATATATACCTTAACGAGACCCTGAAGCTTGATGCTTCATAACAATCTTTTTTCCTTTTGGTTCAATCGTAGAAAGTACAACTCCTAAATTACCTCTGCTAACTTTGTCCAAGGATGCAAACCAGTATGCATTTACTAATTAATTTACTATTTACAGTGACACACCCAAAAAGGTCGTTCACGTATCAATCAGTTCATAAACATTCGAGATATTTCTTTATATAACAGTTTTAATATAGTGCAGTTAATTATATAAATGTGACACTATCTCCCACGGTGATGCTTTCCCTTCTCCCGCGGGGATACTTTCCTTTAGTTAGTTTAAAACAGCGGAGAGAGAAATTGATATGGTGATATTATTGATGTTTTATTGCGTCACGCGATGTGAGCTTAGGAAAAAAATAATAATTTTAGTACCATCAAGTGCTTCTAAAAACACCAGAGCATAAAATAAAGTTATTTTGGATAACTATACATTTCTAGTCTTTCATGATTGTATAAATTTCGCTTCTTTTCATGTTCATAGATAAATTTCTCTTTTTTTTGGAGTTAAATGGTTGATTCCGCAAATCTGAAAACGCGTAGACAAAACAAGTGTCAGAGTGATTTAATAAGGTCACCCGGAGGCCAAGGTCACTGTTGAACACAACAGTTCGAAATAACCCGAATATGTGATTTGGCACAATCTCATTGGTCGAGCTAAGACATCCCCAAATCGAGTGGGCAGAGACCGATTTTCATTGACTGAAGACTGTGCACCGGCCGGATCCCCAGAGAGGATCGAAATTCGTTATAAAAATAGATGCTCGAAAAAGTCAATTAGAGCAGTTTGTTGAGTTGGAGCTACTATCAGTCGAAATGTAGCGACTAGGGAAAATGGCCCTGCCGGGGAGCCATGACTCACGGCTGGTCGTCCACCATAGAACTTATGGCTAAAGAGTTAATTTCGAAGGAAGCCTGCCGCAAATTAACTCAAAGAGGTTAATTTGGAAAAATGCGCCATCGACATGAATCCCGAAAGAACGTTATTGTTATTTTTTTTTAATCACGAAAGAATCTAAAATTCTGATTCTTCGTTCCCTCAACTTCGGCAAACTCCGTTAAACTCCGATAACGACCTGAAAAACTTTGCTGTTTTAGAAGTTACATAGGAAAATTGACAATCTTGATTATAGAGAATTAATGAAAAGACTTTAACGAAATACCAGAAGAGACTTTGGCGAATATTTGAAGAGATCTGTTTATTTCAACGCTAACGAAACGTAGACATTTTACTTGAAGATTAGAAGCTATGAAGCTTTTAGCGAACTTTCTCTCTCCGTTGTAAAAATCATTTTCGACGATTGTAATCTTGGGAAAAGAAATCATTGTTCTTTCTTTATATAAAGACATTCTTCGTAGCTCTCCATGCGTGTTCGGCCTTGTTCATTTATTTTATTAATTTTTTTTTTTTTTTTTGTGCTGTGTTTATTTTTTTTTCAAAACACAAGTGTACACCAGTGTACGGACAGGCTAAAAGGGACGACTATTAAGATTGCAAGACGAGACCTCTGGGATTTAATAACAACGTGGGACAGTGGCCCATTGTTGCGAAAGACGTCCTGTAGTCCAGCTTTTGTGGCAACACCATCGGATGGGATCGTCACGACCGGGTGGCAGTGTCACAACTGGGATCGTCACGACCGTCAGCGAGAACGAGCGTCACATTAGACAGACGGCCACCCCGGCTGGGGCGTCACATCTGGTGCCGTTTCGACCAGCCGTGCAGAGTATCACATAAATATAGGTTGTTATATATATTTAAATTTGTTTGTTCTTATAAATATTGAAAAAATATGCAATGTTTGTTTATGTTTGCAGAATAATACAAGAACATGGATAGAAAACAAATACCGAATTCCTTATTTAAATTGTCGAAAAAAATCCACTTAGTTCAAAGAGAACTTGTATAATTGTAAAGAAATTTGGCACTGACCATGGCTGGGGTTCGATGTACAATATGCTTCTGAATTGATTGATGAATTATATATCATTAGGCTGCATTCCGGGAAAAAAAGCCTATATACATGCATACAAGATTAGAGCCACACACACACACACACACACACACACACACACACACACACAGTTTTCTTAGGAACCATTTCATGAATAAGAAAATGGCATAAGTTGATAGATAGATACATAGATAGATAGATAGGAACAAACACAGATAGATAGATAGATAGATAGATAGATATATAGATAGATAGATAGATAGATAGATAGACAGATAGATAGATAGATAGATAGATAATGAACAGACTGAGACAGATAGATAGATAGATAGATAGATAGATAGATAGATAGATAGATAGATAGATAATGAACAGACTGAGATAGATAGATAGATAGATAGATAGATAGATATGATAGATAATGAACAGACTGAGATTGATAGATAGATAGATAGATAGATAGATAGATAGATAGATAGATAGATAGATAGATAGATAATGAACAGACTGAAATAGATGGATAGATAGATAGATAGATAGGAACAAACACAGATAGATAGATAGATAGATAGATAGATAGATAGATAGATAGATAGATAATGAACAGCATTAGATAGATAGATAGATAGATAGATAGATAGATAGATAGGAACAAACACCGATAGATAGATAGATAGAGAGATAGATAGATAGATAGATAGATAGATAGATAGATAATGAACAGATTAGATTAGATAGATAGATAGATAGATAGATAGATAGATAGTTAGATAATGAACAGACTGAGATAGATAGATAGATAGATAGATAGATAGATAATGAACAGACTGAGATAGATAGATAGATAGATAGATAGATAGATAGATAGATAGATAGATAATGAACAGACTGAGATAGATAGATAGATAGATAGATAGATAGATAGATAGATAGATAGATAGATAGATAGATAATGAACAGACTGAGATAGATAGATAGATAGATAGATAGATAGATAGATAGATAGATAGATAGATAATGAACAGACTGAGATAGATAGATAGATAGATAGATAGATAGATAGATAGATAGATAGATAGATAGATAGATAGATAATGAACAGACTGAAATAGATAGATAGATAGATAGATAGATAGATAGATAGATAGATAGACTGGAACAAACACAGATAGATAGATAGATAGATAGATAGATAGATAGATAGATAGATAATGAACAGCATTAGATAGATAGAAAGATAGATAGATAGATAGATAGATAGATAGATAGATAGATAATGAACAGACTGAGATAGATAGATAGATAGATAGATAGATAGATAGATAATGAACAGACTGAGATAGATAGATAGATAGATAGATAGATAGATAATGAACAGACTGAGATAGATAGATAGATAGATAGATAGATAGATAGATAGATAGATAGATAGATAGATAGATAATGAACAGACTGAGATAGATAGATAGATAGATAGATAGATAGATAGATAGATAGATAGATAGATAGATAGGAAATCAGTAGCGGCAAGTGTATCCTCGTTGTCCTTGGGATAAGCTAATCGATCCTGCACTTTCGATTTCCTTTATCACCTGCCAAACCAAACCAATAAACCTTTCAAAATAAGGCTTCGCACGATTTAAAAGCTTTTGAAGGAGACTACTTTTTCTCCGAACCTCCTTTACCGATTCTTATCCAGTCCCTTTGACGAATAAAAGCTGTTGCCCTTGTGAGCACAGAAGGCGCTGCTAAAATGTACAAGTGTATTACAATTATACCCGCAATTATCAAAGTCCTACTAAGTATTTTTTTTTTTTTTTGCCGTTAAACCAACTTACAACTTAGGGAGAAAGAACACGAAGACATTCACTATAATATATCAAATGACAAAATATTTAACAACGTAGTTCTATAGATGTTTAAATAGTTCTTATAGATTTTTACTGTTTAAAGAGACATGCTCTTTCAAAGCACTGGAATGAACAAAACAAATTATAAAAATTTAAAACTCAAATCTGATTCATTGATTTTGTTAGAAAAAAAATTACTGAAATGTTCAAACTTTGCACAGAAAACTCGCGAAATTTCACATCACGATGTTAAATGTCTTTCGTCAAATAGCAAACTAGGAAACATCTAAAAAAAGAAAAAAGAAAAATTCAAATAATCTTTATAAAAGAAATAAATATCAAATTCCTTTTACGGACCCTTTTTGCTAGCCGACGCGAAGTTTGTTTGTCATACAATGGGAACCCCAGTATATTCGGGTGTCTATTCCCAAATGACTTGTTTGGAGCCCCAGATAACGAAATCAAAGGACGAGACAAGAAGACGGTCGCAGTAGAGAAAATGCAAGCATAATTAACACGTCCCTTGACAAACGTCAAACGATCGTATTATTGTTGCCTCTCTTTATTTAAGAGGATGTGCGTTGTGGTACAGTGGATATCGGCCCGGAACGAGAAACCGGGGAGCCGAGTTCGAATCCATTGTATTCACTTACGCGCAAATACCCTTGGGAAAGGTATTAATCCGTCTCTTTCTTCCAGTTATGGGTTAAATAGCAGGACAGATTGGGTTCTATAGCCTTGGTCGGCAACCAGTCTACCGCAGAAAGAAATGGCAACCTACTGCGGGATAATCTTCTGCCCAGTCAGTCATGTCTCTTTCGCATCACTCTTTGTGGCACTAAACTGACTGACTGACTCTTTCTCTAATCTTTTCCTTTACTATTCACCAATCTACCCCGAAGAATGCCAAATGGAAGAATCGCTTCTTCCCTGGCAATTCTCGAATCGAAACCCAGCAAAAAAATGCAGTGGAAAAATTCCAATTACCTACATGGTGTCTCCCGACAGTTGAAAAAACACGCACCCCATTTCCACAATGGTGACCCCGACGTACAAAGAACACTCACTCCACGGCTGCTGCACATCTAAGTCGGAAAATTATGTTTTATGATGGCCTTATTCTCAAAAATGGTGACACCCATTATGTTAATAAAAAAAATACACCGAAATCATTCATCAGTATTAACTTTTGGTGAGGGCTGATTAAATCAACAATTTGTCACTGTTCCATGATGTAGGCATTAAGCTAAAAGTTAGCATTAATTATTATTATTATTTTCTTCGTAAGAACTTAAATAAATACCCGGTTGCGGTAAGGATAGATAGTTAATACAAAAGCTCTCATACCCTGATTGATCACTCTGGAAGAATGGTAGACGTTGAAAAAACAGTAGCTACTCTAGCATCTACGCATCGCTCATTCAGTAATGAATTAGAACACTTTAAGTTACTGGCGTGTTTGCATGGTATATCACGCTCTAACAGTGACTATTTCAACAGATCACCCATATCTCAGAGGTAGAATCACCGACTGATGTCAATTCGGTCGTTTTTCAATCCTGACTAAAAGCAATCGGATGTGAGCGAAACAGATGTCTGCAGATGACTTTTAAACTTAATTTTTAAAAATGAATAAATTTTCTTGAAAATTTTATTTTAGTTTTAATTGAAAGCTAAATGATTAAATTTACTATTTCCAGTAAGCAAACTACTCTCTGATTTATTTCAAACAGATCTTATATTGATTGGATATAGAAGTCTGACATTTTTCTTACAATTTTTGAATTTTGCCGCCATTTTTTAAACGATCGACACATTTGTAAACAAATATTAATTCTCGGTTTTGAAAATCTTGCAAACTAAAATATACACCTGTGACACATTATTTTGGGGAAATTAGCAAATTTTATGTTGGATTAAGCTGATTTACACAAGTAGTACGTAACAATAGCATGAAATTTTGAATAAAACTATTTCTTAATCACAGATTTGAACTTTTTGACCTGTCTGCCGTATATCAAACGTGTTGACACGTTCTTGTTTAGAGATAAGATAAAAGTTTATGGCGTTCATAAGTGACCAATTTGTACAATATTCTTCAGTAAGGGAGGAAACTCAAACCTTTTAATTAGCACATAAAATTACCATATGAAAGAAACTTCAAATACACACAAAATAATTCAAATTATTTTATAAATGTGAAGGCCAAACGATTTGTATTAAACTTTTCAATATTCGATAGGAAATGTAATCTTCAATTATTAACTTACAAATATAACAACAATTCTTTGAAATACTTTGAAAATATTTTTTGAAACTGTATAAAATATTAGAAAAAAATGAAAATAATTATTTTAAAAAATCATTAGTAATCGAATTTTTGTTCTAATATCCTTAATTTTTGTTATTTATTTAAGCAGTTAAAAGAATATCAAATTAAATGATATCAGGGTTTCATTTTTTGCATTGCATTTTTTATTTTACTGTTCAGAGCAAATTTTCGGATACAGAGGCCAAATTTAAAAAATGATGATTTAAATTTCTTAATGAGTCCTGCGATTAACTAATAAAACCATTTACCGCGACTAAATAAAATTTATTAAAACTTCATGGATTTACGTGAAGGTAGGGTGTGACAGATTTAAGAAAAATATATATTTACTTAGATTTTTAAAAAGTAATAATTTCAAAACTAATTTCATTAATTTGTAAATGAGTACTGAAAGTTTCATTACAATTCGACAATTATTTGATTTTTGAGAAAATTTTCTAATTAATGTGTTTGTCACCGGAAAAAAAAGTGAGAAATGTAATATTACGTTTTCCCTTGTAAACAATCGTAACCTTTTTTATTACCAGCTAATTCAAATCAAAACAAGAGTCTACGCCAAAATTTCGAACATGTTAGAATGGATTAGAATTTGTTAAAAATAATTAAAAATTACTTTCATCTTTTCTCTTAATAATAATATAAGCATTTTTATAGATAAAGTTCGTTTTTATTAAGTCTGGGGCCTTTTTTATTCATATGCTGTTATTTAGCGACTTAGTGGAGGTACCTATTTTCCCCTAATTACAGCACACTAACTAATATCAATATTGGTAAATATTTTCTCAAATTAGTAGACATACACTTTAATAACAATAATCCTCTACGAAAATCTTTTAATAAAAACACTTTAAAAATCAGCTACTCTTGTACCTCAAATATATACAACATTATAAATTCTCATAATTGGCAAATCCTAAAGAATTATTGTAATACTGACTCTGAGTCCGGAATTTTAAATAAATGCAACTGTAGCTTCGTGGATGCCTTCCCGGTGGAGGGCAAATGTAAATCCACACAGGTAATTTATGAAGCTCACATTTCACCATCCAACAATAAGAATAATTACCGGGCCTATATTGGTATGTCCGCGAACAAAGTAGAGATAAGTATTAATTAATAATAATAATATGACTTCATACAAATATTAATAACAATACCCACCAAAATTAACCTTAAGCCTGCCCGCATATTTTCCAAATGAGAAGTTGCTTCACTCTGATTAGTCCAAATTACATATACAATAATACCTCCCTGATTGAAGGGGCCACGCTCGTTTTCAGACTTTTAAACCATTCATTTAAGAACCATCACATCACTTGAAAAAACACAAAAGTGTTGAAACAAAATGGCTACGTTTGTAGTGATATTGTAACATATCCATGTTATAATTCATGAATAAATAATATTATTAGCTCTACTTTTGTATTGAGCACTTTCTTAAAAATAGTGTTTCTTTTGACAAGGAATATTATTCCAACAATACTTATATATATATATGTATATATATATATATCCGAGTGAATACAGAACGAAGAAAGAATTTTTACAACGTCCAAAACATTAATTTAAAACAGTGGTCGATATAATATAGAGCTGTGAATAGTTATTAAAAATTTTATTTTAGAACATGTACATAACATTTTTTTATATATCCACTACAAAGGTACATTTATTTCGACATTGAAACTTCATTGTCTCATCAGACGGTATGTACAAGAATGGAAAGCCTCTTTTCTTATATTTAGGGGAACAAGTCATGTGTATTGAGCGTTGGAATTTTGAAGTAAATGGTGTGCGTAGTTAAAATGGTTGATTCATGAGAGTCTTTGATTTCTCGACAGATTTAACACTAGCAGTTAGAATGTAAGTTTTTATTATCTTGTGACTAGACTAAAACCTTTGGATTTCTTCAAAGAGCTGGTAAGGGGTGGGATGCTTATTTTATACAGAATATTGCTTAAATACAAAAAATATTCTGTACAAAATAAGCATCCCACTCCTTACCGGCTCTTGTGTGCTGATAACGGGATCGTTCCCGATCGCCTGTAAAAAGTGTTTTTCCTGGTCAGTCGTACTAATAAAATAAAAAATAAATAAGAATAAAGAAAAAATTTGTAATTGTAGAATTCTGGGAAACTGTCCATTAAATAGTAAATGCCTTACTGATTCTCTATTTTACCAATGCACTATCTCAACGATAAACAATCCATATATTACAAAATGTTACAAACGTAGAATAAAAAATAAATTTCAACTAAGGAGGAGCCATGACATTTATTCCTTTCAGAATAACAATTGCAGAAACTAGACCACATTAGCTAGATATCTCTGAGACTTAAAGGAAACTATTAAAACTCCCCGTGGTAAAATAGAAAATTAAAAAAAATAAAAAATCTCGAACATTTATGCCTTTAAACGACCCATGCAATTTGTGCTTACATGAAAAATTATATATATATATATATATATAATAAAAAATATAGACATTAATATACATCACAAAATTTGATAAAAAACGTGTTGAAAATAATTATTTATAAAAAAAATGCTATGGCTTAATTCATACAAAAATAGTTTTTTAAAAATGTAAAACCAAAATAAATAAATAAATAAAAGGTTAAAGTGGCTGCGAATAAAGTTCAAAATATATGATAGTAGTCGTATATATAAAAAAAGAAGTAATACCAATTCACTTTATATATTTTAGCACGTCCAGGTTAAGAATAAATATATGCCTTTGTAATTTGAAAACCTACCCAAAAGCTATTTGTACCTAGTAATAAAAAATTGCTAACTTTTGGAAAAATATTTTTATTAGTCAACTAATATTATGTTATTAGTTCTCTTGAAGATGGAGTAGTAGTTAAAATATGATTCCAAAACATGGGATTTTTTGTGTCGCGAAAATGTTATATTATTTATAACACAATAATATTTACTTCTATTTTTGTAGTGAGCAAAAATATATTATATTATATATTATAAAATTATAAACGTCAAGGAACAGTAAAGTACTTATTGTCTTTTCTTCACATTATTGTATATCATTTTAAAGAGTGTATTTTAATAAATTATATTTCTTATTGGGAGTTATTATTTTAACTATAGTTAAATAAATTACAACTAGTGGTTAGTCTCTCTCTCTCTCTCTCTCTCTCTCTCTCTCTCACCGGCGCGACGTGGCTTATCTGTGTCTCTTCTATAAATACTGTCACGGCTTCTGCTCCGATGAACTTAGATCATTGGTTCCCTCTAGGTTCGAATTTGCACGAGATACTAGATTAGCAACTAGATCCCACCCTTTTACAGTGAAACCGATAAAATGCAACCGCAACTTCTACTCCAACAGTTTCTCTTCCACATGACTGCTTCCCCGACGGCTACAATCTCCAGGTGTTTAAATGTAAGGTCAATAGAGACCTCCTAACAAACTAACTTCCATTCTTTCAAACACTCTTCCCACCCACCCAACTATCTATCACCCCTCTTCTGACATTTCCTATATCTAACCACTCTTTCTATTTACCTTCCCCTATGTAGGCCCAAGCGCAATAGTGGCAGTGGAATGACTTGCTTGGGGTGAAATGATTAAAAAAAATGTTAGGATGTATGATTTATTTTTTACTATAAATATTCCCTATAGTCGGTATATTTTAATTTAAGGGTAAAAATCTAAGAATGAATTATATACGTCGGTTTCGATCTAGCGTTTTTTTAAATTTTATTATTTTAAAATCCGTTCTATCGTGATTTCTTCTTTTTCCTTTCCTTGTTTTTGTGGATTTCCCCCTTCTCTTAAGTTTATCAAATTTTTCCTGTTTCTATATTAATTTTAGTATTTTGAATTATTTTAAGTATAATTTTTAAAATTAGCATTAATTTTTAAAATAATAGTAAAAGTAGTTATTTTTTCAAATTGTATTAAAATCATGATGTAATACCTTTTCTGTACCGTAAATATATATATTTTTTATCATTTCACCCCGAGCAAGGCAGAAATACCACTGATGAGCGGGGGGCTACATAACTGTAAAAAGATTAATTAGAAAAGAGTGAGGAGTACAAACTAGATAGAAAGAAGCAATAGAAAGCTGAGAATGCAGGTGCGATGACAGATACATAGGTGGAGAGAAAGGGAAGGTTATACGGGGGTGGGGAGAGACCTAGAGTTGTGGTTAGTAGATGAGTATTGACTTTACATTTAAATTTCTGGAGGTTGTAGCCGTAAGGAAAGCAAGAATATGGGAGCGAGTTCCACAGGCGGGAAGTGCGAGAGAAGAAGCTGAAGGAGTAGAATTGTCGTCTGCACTTGGCTAACCTGACTGTGAATGGGTGGGACCAAGTTGACAGTCTGGTTGCACGAGTAAACACCTGTTGAGGAGGCACCAGTGACTTAAGCCATGAAATTATTTATGGAATAGACAAAGGGAGGCCACATTTCGACGGTGGGGAAGTGTATCCCAGTATATTTGAAATTAAATTTCATAGTTAAATTTTTCCATGTTTTTCTAAGAGAACAGTTAGGGGGTTTGAGACGCTATTACGAGAAATG